>JAOTQE010006914.1:0-22821 GCA_025631205.1 Nesometra sesokonis
GGCTAAATTTTGCTCAGCTACCCTGCCCGGTAAGAATTTGATGAGCAAAAGAATAAATAAAATAAAAACGTAAACTTGTGCTTTCCTGGTCCCTGGGGGTGGTTTTCAGGGCCACAAAATATTTACATGCTGTTTTTATTTCCTTAGACCTCTAAGGGGGAGTGATTTTTGTAGTTGGAGTGACATTTCAGGGGACCCCCCCCCCCCCCCCCCGCGTTGTCACTGGGGGACGTGTCCCCAATTCCCCTTTTCCACCGCCCATGCTCAAAAACTACTTGGCCGATTTACTTTAGGTTTTCAGATAATGTCAGAACCAAACATTTTGCTAATTTGTACTATATTACATTATTTATTGCAATAATATTTAATTAAAATTTAAAAATGATCTTAATTTTGAGTATTATGACTACCCACAGGCCCAAATGGCACGAAGAGTCCGTCTTTACCTCAGTAACATGCACGTAATAACAGATGAGACAGAGTTACGTGAATTGTCCCTCAAGTGTGAACCACTTCCTAGTTCATCAAACACTGGTACATTATCGAGGCGGAAGTCTCTACCGGACTTAGCGATCAATGCAGTTAATCAAACTAACATTACATCACCTGTCAAGAAAAACGAAAAGAATGATCAAATTAAGAAAATTATTTATAAAGATGCTCCAAAAACATCCTTTGGTAAGTTTTATTTATTTACTTATTTACTGTTTATTTATGTATTTACTTTTAAATTTATGGAAATAATTGGTTACATTTTATGTAGTATTTTGTCTGTAATGGAATTAAAATAAACATTGTAAAACTTGAATTAATTACCTACACATGATATGTTTATTTACTCCTAGATTGTTTTTAAATTATTTTAATTGTTATTAATTTGTTACCATGGTTACTTTCTGTGTGAAAAAAAAAAACTTATTTCAAAGATGCGTATATATGTTATGTTTCAGAACTTACTAAGTTTAATTTTTCCATGACTGACAAAATATCTTATTTTTTTATGGGGATATGTTATATTTTATTATATTCATTTTAAATATGTTTTATTATGTTTATATGAAGTTTCATGTAATTACATAAAGTAATCTTGTGAATTACATTTTTTTTTATATGTACACTTATTTGTTTTATTTTGTCTCTATACATTTTCACTTAACTTTGCCCATTGGAACAATATTTTATAGAAGGTAAATGTAATGAGTCTTATTTTAGGCATTCCTTAATTAATTTAAATGATTAGATTAATTGAATTATAAAATAATTATTAAAGAAATGGATAATATTACTAAATTTATGAAAACATTAGATATTTTATCACATGCAAAAGAGAGGGCGTTTGAGAGGTCATCAATAAATAATAAGCAAACCTCAATTTGTGTGATGTGTTTGGTATTTGAGTAAGTTTTGATCGTATTCTTGTTTAGTATGAGAGAGATTTGCGCATCAGTTAAACACTGTTTGAATGTAAACTACAGTTGTGACTGATGTTGGAGTGTGATGTTTTACAGTAACTTACCTCAAACTAGGAATATGCATTAGAATTTATAATTTAGTTACATTCTGCACACAATATGAGGTCTCACCACAAAATGAGTTGCATCGTAGGTGAGATCAAATTGATATAATTAACAAAAAAAATTTTGAAGTCAAATTTTTGCAAAATTTAGTTTTAATCAATTATGAGTACTATGGTAATTATAATTCATTAAAATGTACTTTTTGGTCAGTTTTCATGAAGTTTACTTAATTCAAATGTTCAGAAATTCAAAGCCTTTTAATTGTTTAGTTTTAATCTGTTTGATTGGCAATTTTCTCAAAACTGTGTTTCCATACATGAAAACAAATGCTCATATCTATGGACTACTTATCTAATGAATGCCATTTAAAATACAGATTAAAGGTTATATTATACTCTATTAGAATGTTCCAATAACTCAATTTTGGATTTTCCTACCATGAGACTCATTTTGTGGTGAGACCTCACATATGTGTGTGCCTAATTATACAAACTTTACGTAGAGCGTCTGTGTTCTGTCCAGGTCCTTAAGTATCATGGTACCATGGTGAAGCTTAGGATTTTCCCCATAACAAAAATACTTCTTTAACATTATTAGTATTACTGTTATTATAAAATAAAGTAGCTAAGTGACTGAAAGAAACTGAGAATGGATGCATAGTCCGGAATATGTTTTAATATGGAGAGCATGTGAATTTTGCCAAGCCACCGTTTTCATTCATGCAGTTTTTTATTTTTAATTTTAAGAATTATTTTTATTATGAATTTTTATTCTTAATTTTATTTTTTTAATTTATATTGCATGAAGTAGTTGTACCAGTTGGTGAGAAATACGCTTTTAATTTGTGTGATGATTTATTTCTTTGCATTTTATGATTATTATTTTGTGTTCTTTATAGTGTGTATTATATAAATATTTAATTTTTTTTTTGATAGTATACATGTAATTGAATAAGATATGCTATTTATAAGAAACAAAATGGTGGCCCCCAAGCTGATTGTTTGTTTCGGTTTCTCTACTAGGGGCCACCTCACCAACCACCCTTCACAAGCTTCTAATGCTATCTGAAGAGGGCGACAGAGGACTAAAATCTATGCCCTTCAATCGCATTTCTGCTGCAAATAACAACAGCCAAAAGGGGCCATCCCCTCGGCACTCCCCTAAAATGCAGCCCCACGGTCGCAGGAAGGGGGTGCCGGGGACCAGAGATACAGGTATGAACCCTCCGCCACCCACACTGCGGTCGCAACGGAGTGACAGCGGTTTAAGCATGAGTAGTACGGGTAGTCTGGACATGTACTTTTACAAACGAAGGCATACGGTTGGTGAGTAAACAAATCCCACTTGCCGTGATTTCCAGAGGGCAGCAAACTAATCAAATTGGAGCAATAAAATTTGGGCATTACTAAAAATTAAAAGTTATACTTTGTTTTATTGCATCTAAAATTGTTACTCTAATAAAACCTAAATTTAGGGAGTTTGGCATTTACTGAGAACCTAATTAGTGGGAATCTGCATCCTTTCATTAAAATACCTTGTAAAATTTCTATTTTTCTGTATGCTGCTTGAATTTCCTTTGTTTTTTCTAACGATTTTTAAATTTTTTGGGTAAAAACATTCATGGAAACAATTTAAAATTCATCAAACTGTTATTGATGCTTTGTTAACAGCTGGCTATTGGTTATTTCTTTGCTAACATTTTTTTTTAACAAAATCAATTTTATGAGATTTCTTTATAAATTAAACGTCCTGCCTTTTTTTTTCAATAATTCTAATTAGCAATATTTTGAATGTTGCACATCATAATTTATGACTGAAAACATACAAAGTTACAACTCTTTCCTATGGACCTAAAAATAATTTTAATAACTTTAAAAAGCTTCAATTTTGCT
The DNA here is from genome assembly GCA_025631205.1 of Nesometra sesokonis. Lineage (NCBI taxonomy): Eukaryota > Metazoa > Echinodermata > Crinoidea > Comatulida > Antedonidae > Nesometra > Nesometra sesokonis. The sequence goes on from JAOTQE010006914.1 coordinate 3,410, forward strand.
GCTCAAATAAGCACAAGCACCTATATTAGTATTTAAGTATACACTGATATATTATTATACAATATAATAATAATATAATCTATTGTTTGTTTATTGTATTATATATTACCCCATATCCTTATGCCTTCAATTGTTTTTGTTATTTTAGTTTTGCACGTTTCCTTTTTTGCATGATCATTTTCATTGTTGGTTATAATTTTTGTTAGCATGTTTTGATTTTGCTTTTTTTCATTTTGCACCAATTACATGTTTCATTTTAATGTTTACATATTTATTTCATAAAGATTTTAGTTGCTTATTTTTCTCTTGTTTTGATACTAGGTTTTAATTTTTCTATTAGTGGCTACAGTTCTCTCTAAATAAAATTCTCTTAAATCTTTGATGCTTTTAGTAAAGATGAAGATCTTTAGATTTCACATTAACGCTTGTTTGGCTATCTAGGGATTGCATCGGATGATTTTAAGCTCCTCACCGATGATATTAATGGAAATGTCAAGTAAAATATAAAACCTATAATAATTTAATTGAATTAAAATAAATATTGCTTAGCTAGAAGATGTAGTACTATATATATTTTATTTATAAATTAATCTATTTTGTGTCACATCCAGTAGTGAGTTTTCTCATCACTTATAGGATGAGAACTATATCATGCTTCTAAACCATGAACTTTATAAAGTTTGGAGAAGAGCTATTTCGGGGAAAGAACCTTGATTGATCAGATTCAAACCCAGGTCTTTGGGATTAAGGACCATTACATTGCCACTTTAGAGTTTTGTCCAGGTTTAGAAGTCATTTGATGAATTTATGAAAAAACAACAGCATTCTGTAAAGAGTTTAAACATAAAAAGTATAGCGCATTTGATAATATTGAGTGTAATTATATGATTCACGTACCATATAAGATTTAAAATGTGTATAATCACAAACAGCTTACTGGTTATAAATGTGTTCAGGATCCATAAATCATGCATAATATTTCATCATAGTAATATCAATTTTAGTAGCTGATTTTATTGTGTAATTCCTAACACTTTACTATTATAATTCATAAGCAAATCTTTACTAGGGCACATAAAAAAATCATTGACTAGTTTTAATAAAGTAAATGTGGCATAAATGTATTATTTTTTTCTCTAAAAGAAAGAAAATAAATAGATTTTTAGTCAAAACATAAGCTTAACATTTTAGAGTATGCAAGTATTAGTATGTCTAATTATATAAATCTTTCATTTATACTTTATAAACATAATCAAATCTTGCTATTAAAATAAAGAAAACATCAAACTTATTTAGTAAGATGTTGTAATCTAAAATCAAATGGTGTTGGTATTGAAGTGACTGCATTCTACTATCCTACAAGAACTTTGTATTGATTTCTTGGCTTGCTTTTCTGTTTTGACATTCTATGGAAATATCGTCCCAGAATTTTCATAAAAAACTGAGATAAAGTGCTGAGTGGAAAAATAATTGGCACTAGCCACAATATATTAAGGCTATGTTCAGATTCACGGCTTAAGCGGAGCTTAGCGTAAGCGAGGCACAAGCTGATCTGCGGCGTAATGACCAAGGTGTTCGGACACGAGGCGTAGCTAAAGTCATAAGCAATTTTAAATTGCTGCCAGTGGGTTTTTCTACGACCAGTGAGCCGTAAATTGAGTGGCCAATGCAGACTGATTGTAAATTGTGATTGGACAATGCGTAGCACAAGGACAAAACCATTCAGGTGTACGAGGCGTAGCTCCGTAACTTACGCTAAACCTGAGTTTGCAGGGAGAACAAGTTACACTCCGGATTAGGGACTTGCGCTAATCGCTGGCTAGTTCAGACACAGATAATCGTATGCCACGTACGTTACGCTCCGCTTAATCGTTGAGTCTGAACATAGCCTTAGTTCCCCTGTGAAGAGAAAATTGTTTGCATATACTGATTACAGGATATGCTCAAGGCCAAGCCTAATTAATGTTTGATTTCATTTTTTATTTTATTTGACTTATGCAGTGTTTTATTGTAAAATACCAAGGATAACCCACAAAAGTCTGAATTAGAATTATTTCCAGTGGGATATGCTCAAGGTCAGGCCTAATTAGTGTAGCATTGCATAGGCTACTTAATATTAGCCAATATAATTATGGTGTCTTTCTATTGTGCTAACAACACAGTATATACTGAACCATTTTTGTCCATTCAAAAAGTATAATGGTTTGCTTTAGTAAATGATTTTTATTAATACAAAATATAATGCAGTAAGCCAAATAGTATAAAAACAGACCAGAAATGATTACATAATCAATTACATTAAGTACTTAAGTAAACAAAATTGGTCAAATCTTTTTTTTTCACTCGGGACTATATCTCAGTTTGCTGTGTTAATTTCCCAAACACTATACAGTGTCAGTTTGAGTTTATAGCTTAATTTATTTTTGTCTTATAATGTTGATAATTTGGTTGATTCATTTCTTAACCAAACATAGCCAGATCTTTTGGATTATAATTAACACTTTTTTTCAAAATCACATATTGTTTCAATTTGTTTTGTTTGAAAATATTTTACCTCAATGTCTGATTATAGTGTATTCATTTATAAATCTGCTTTAACATCCTTGTGGCAAATTGTGGGTTCTTTTAGGTTTTTACCTTTTTGTGTATTACATGTACCTTCACATTGTCATATTTCTAATTCTTGTCATTTTAAAATTTTGATGTGAAGTTTATTAAAGTAAAATTATAAAGTTAATTTAATCAGAAATAAAATTGATGATTAATAATCATGATGTAAACAACAATTTGAACAATTATTAAACAACAAAATGTTTTTAGCTTTGTGCAATTTTTGTCATTGCACCCACCAACCACCAACTAGCCAAATTTATTGTGGAATAATAAATCCATGATTTGACAAATGTTATCAAATAATTTTATTTCTAATTGAGTTTACCTAGTTAAATACTTACCTGGGCTCACTCCATTCATCAATTAGTTATGTGGCTTAAAACTTTAAAATTGGCGAAATGAAAAAAAAAACATGCTTTATCTATTTTAGCTGAGACTTAAAATCACAAAATAGATGATAAAAAAGCACCTTTGACTAAATGTAAATGTGACTAATGAAAGATTCAGTTGGTCAAAAAAATGGTTGACTTTAAACAAATTGTGAAATGTCCACCCGATTAATTTCAGTTAAAAAATTATAATAGTCCAAGCATTGAAATAGATGCCTTCGCAGTAGGATTCAATATTTCAACAATAATTATGATGATGACATAATTAATCTTGAAATATTGAATCCCAACACAATGACATGTATTTCAATACTTGGAGCATTAAGCTGGCCACTCACTGCGTCGTGCGACGGTCGTACGAGTAAACCATCGCTCCCTGTGTGTGTGGTTTCCAGACGCAATGACGGCCTTCTACTCGTCGGCTGAGTGTTTTTTACTGATTTTCCTGTTAAAAATCACTAAGAAAAAACCATCGGTCGACAAGTTCAAGACTATCATTGTGTCTGGAAGCACATACACAGGGAGCAACGGTTTAGTCATGAGACTGTCGTACGACCATCGCATAATGCAGTAAGTGCCTGGCCTTAGACTTTCTTAACGAAATCGCTAAACAAATATACATGCAGTGACCCAGGTATATAGTTACACAAGTTAACTAAGCAATACCCTAACTATGTAGATTTTAATTATATACTTTATACATTTGTTGTATTATATTTTCATAGTTACTCATGTATTACATTTAACTACATCATTCATGTTTGATATGGTAACTAAATTGTGAGCATTTGGTTGCATATTCTGTATTAAAGATGTATTGTCACTAAAAAGATTGCCAAACAGTCTTAAACTTAATTTTGAAATGAACTTACTCATATGTGGCAGAGCCAAGCCAAAAGAGGCAAAGTTGCAAACGTAGTTTCCCATAATAGGCAAAAATTAAAAAAAATTGCCAATTTTTTCAAATGTTATTTTATTTTGAAACCGTACAGTTGAAATTTTCAGTTTTCATACTACAAATGCAGTTTTCTCAAAATAGTTTAGATGTTCGAACTTTGATTGTTCATAACTTTGTAAGAAAACATCGTATGAAGCTCATTTTTGTTACATGTGTAGTTTCATAACCTTTAAATAACTAAGGCTCTGCCACATAGAAAAATGAAAAAATAAAAACTGTAAAATTAAAATTAGGTTAAAAAATAATTATTCCGTTTGGTTTACACCCAAGAATAACAAAATTATAAAAAAAATATACCAATCATAGTGGTAATTAATTTTGTCATAGTAACTTGAAGGTTCTTCAAAACAAAGAATTGTTTGTTAAAATTAATTTTTAAGGATTGTTTAGTTATTTTTATGTACAATACATTTTAATAATGTAACCTTTTAATGTACAGTACAAATATTTAAAATAATACATAATTCTCAATTAAAACATTATTACATTTTTCTAATGGTTCCCTAACTGATTGGTGCTATGCTACATATTCAATTTGTTTAACAGAGTGAATTAATGTTAACGATAAAATATTCCAATATTCAATAAAGTTTTCCTTCAAATAAAAACCATCAAAATTTCAAGAAGCATCTGCTACTTTATTACTGTAATAGCTTATAAAGAAAATTTTATTTAATATGGAAAAAATTAAACATTATTAAATCAACTATTGAACTATAAATTATTTCAGAAAATGCTGAATATGTTTGTCTGTTATACAGTTGATAAACTCTTCATTCTTTATTTTGAGTTACAACCAGTCATTTTAAATATAATTATTGTGTTTTGTTTTTTGTTTAGGCAGTATTGAAACATTTTATCTTTGAGTCTGCCTTAAGTCCCTGCAGGGCTTCATTCACTAAAAACTCCTGAGGCAATATTTTCCAATAATTGCCTGCACCACAAATTCAATTATTACTGTGGTGGCTATGTTATGCTTTTTCCCAATTTATGTACTTTCATTTTAGTTAACTTTTTTGACTTACTGAAAAGAGCAGAGTCACAGAGGTGGTTTTAATTTGAAGGGGAATTTTATAATGTAATACCTGTAACACATATGACTAACACAAACCATGCCAACGTTTATTAATTTATATTATTAATTTCTGCAATATTTTTACCCTATAGCAACAGGGAGTTCAGGCCCTCCTTCGATAACTTTTAGCAGCTCGTACGAAAGCTCCGACTCAGGACAAAGTGGGCTTTCATCCAACTACGACACGCAAAGTAACTCATCGCTAGGCTCTGCATCACCACCTGCTAAGGACAAGAGGAAGGTTCAACGTGAACTACCACCTGGTAAGGCTGCCCTGCACTGTCAACTGAAATCTATAACATTAATATGCCATTGGAATTACCAGTGTTTTTGTCATCAGTATTTTGTTTCATGGTGAAAGTTTTTTTTTTTACAATGCAGTGAAATGCTATGAAGTGCGTTAATATTATAACATCATCACATGCAAGGGCACTGATATTATTATTATGTTACCTTATTAATTTATATTATCTGACCCATTTATTACTATAATAATATACTTTTGTATCAATATACAGTATTTAATTTATTAATATTTTTTTATTTAATAATTAGCTATTCATTCTGTTTATAAGATGCTAGATAAAAAGCCATTTCACGGTTTCAACTGCGCATGTGTAGATTAAGGTCAAGTAATAAAATGACACGCTGCAATTATATTCTTTTCAATGAGAGCCACGCATCATTTTATTACTTGACCTTGGTAACGCACATTCGCAGTTGAAACACTGAAATGGCTTATAATGCCACGTACAAATTTAGCTGTAGGTGATCGTCTACCATATGTTAAATAGGATGTTAATGATTGCAATTTTTGACATTAATGGTTCTAAAAGAACTCTTAGACTTTTTAAGGAAGAATCAATATATAAAATAATTCCATGACAACTGACTATTACAAAACACAAACCATACATTTGCTTACAATTAAAAAAATACAATAAAAAAAAATAATGGAACATACCGTAAATATTCGAATAAGCACCACCCTCAAATACAGTAAACAACGCTCATGAATAAGTGGTGCACCAAATTTGATTTTTATTGCCAAGCTCTGTTCTCAAGTCCCATGGCACTTATTCTGGAGTAAAATTAATGAAACACTCTGAGAATAGGACTATAGTTTTAAAAACAATAATTTATAAACATTTTAAATTTCAGTTTCATCCATGAAAATATGTAAGATAAGTAACGGACATAGAAACCACCGTGCAAAGTATTTTGTTGCAAAGCTTCCCTATTGGTTGAAAGTTGTTTTTAATATGAACCACAGTGATACTTGCACAGGTGTGTGTGTGTGGATGCAGGGTTTTGCTTTTGGTTTCCAGTACCACAACGGCCTAGTTTTAGCAGCCTGAATCAACCATGAGGTGAAGAGTACTCTGTTTCAATTTGTGGCAGGCCAAGCCAAATGAGACTTAAGTCGCAAATGCTAGTTTTCCACAATAGGCAGAAATTTAAAAATGGTCAAATGTTTCAAATTTTAATTTATTTCAAAAATATACATACATTTAACTTTTATACTACCTTAACAATTTTCAGATATATGATCAACAAATGTTTGAAAATGCAATTTAGAATGACCTTGATAGTCAATATATACTGATAAACAATTTTCAAATGCAGTTTTCTCAAAACTTAATTTAAATGTTCGAACTTCGATTGTTCATAACTTCGCAAGGAAAAATCGTATGAAACTGATTTTTTTTGCATGTTAATGATAATAATGTGTAGTTTTTTAATCTATAAAAAAACTCAATTTTCAGTTTTCCGACTTATGTCTCTGGCTTGGCTCTACTGCATTTGAGGACATAAAAGCTTTTTAATCCATGTTACAGTCAATTTCCACATTTCATGGTAACATTTTCCATGGAGCCTGCCCAGTTTGAGCCAGGTGGGGGCCTATTAGAGAACTCCCATAACCATTTTGGGAATTGCCATGGAACCCTGTGAAATCCAAAAATATGGACCACAGTGCTTACTTGAATATTTACGGTATTTGTTTACATCAAAATAAACCCACAGACAATATTTAACGTAATTCACCAACAAGAACCCATCCAGAATATTGTAAAATGTTCACTCTTTTATAGAAACTTTTTTTTTCTTTTTGTATTTGCATTTTCCACATTTAAAATGCATTCTTCATTTGGACATTGATTGATCACTGCTTGGGAACAATCACCTAGAAACATTTAGATGTGCACAAGGTGTATATCACCTCATTTTTATTCATAGATGTATACAATTTTATGTTTATATTATTTTCTACATTACTTGCATTTTGAAGCACTGATCCAAATGTTAAATTAGAGTTAAAATACCATAAAGGCCCTGGTATAAGCCCACTACATTGAATGTTGAATCCAAGTCATTGCGTGATGTGAACATATTCCCTAGTATAAGCCCACTGCATTGAATATGGAATCCCAGTCAGTGTGTGATGTGGACATATACCCTGGTGTAAGCCTAATACATTGAATGTGGAATCCCAGTCAGTGTGTGATGGGGACATATACCCTGGTATAAGCCCACTACATTGAACATAGAATCCCAGTCAGTATGTGATGTGAACACATACACTGGTATAAGCCCACTAAATTTAATGTGGAATCTTAGTGTGTGATGTGAACATACCCTGGTATAATCCCACTACATTGAACATGGACTCCCAGTCAATGTGTGATATATATGAACATATCCCCAAGTATAAGCCCACTAGTTTGAATGTGGATCCTAGTCAGTGTGTGATGGGAAATATACCCGGGTATAAGCCCATACATTGAACATGGGCTCCCAGTCAGTGTGTGATAGGAACATATACCCAGGTATAAGCCCACTAGATTAAATGTGCAATCCTACTCAGTGTGTGCTGGGAAATATACCCTGATATAACGCCCATTACATACTTTAAACATGTAGTGTTTGTGTGTGATGTGGATATATACCCAGGTATAGTCCATTGATCTTGAACATTGAATCTCAGTCATTTTTTGTGGCCTTATACCTAAATTTTGAAATTACTACAATTACTTGCTAGGTTCTATCAGTATTTTGTTTGCATGTTTTATGTAATGTGTAATATTTTTGTTATATTTATAATATGATTGCATGATAAAAGTATCAGTATCTATCCACTATTATCTCGCTTGATATATTTTATGGATTATTAATAATGGATTAATTTTAAATAATCAAAATCCATTTTAATATAGATAGTAATAACTTTTTAATTATTAAAATATCAAATTCACGAAGGTAAGTATTTCTTAATTCAAAAATCAATAAAATATTATGAAATAAAAAGTTATTGGCAGTTATATTTAACTATAGTATACTGCCAAATGTTAATATCCAACTAAATAATTACATTAAAAAAAAATAATTCACAATGTTTTGTTTTATTTTATATTTACTTTACCCATTTTGTATTCACTAATCTTAGTCCAATTTCATCTGTTCTCTAGCAGCAATGAACTACAACTCGCCCCCAACGATAATCATGGACCGGCCTGACAGGGGTCAGCCCCACCGGACGTTGACACCTCCCGACTATAATACTGCTCGAAAGAGGTCCACTTCTTCACTAGGTAGTGGCCACACGCTGGGTGCATGCGTTATTTTTGTTTTTATATTTTGCCATTTAGTTTCTGTTACTCATTTTCTGTGCATCATTAGTTTCTTATTCACACATGCATGGTTTCTTAATTTTTGTTTGTTTTGCGTTAATTTAATTTTTTTTTTTTTTGGTGATTTATCCTTATTTGTCCAAAGGGCAATTAATGCTAATTACAACAAAGATAAGGTTTTTTTAAACAGTTTTTTTCATGATTTTTTATTCTACAATATCTACAATTTATTTTTACTTGCACACTAATTACAAAATTCCATTTTTGTTTGCTTGCTTTTTTATTATTAATAAAATATGTAATTTATCAATAATTATTTTATTTTAAAATGTAAAACTGCTTGATCTAACAACCACACTACTACTAATATAACCATATCAGTAATGTAGACATTATCATATCTTTAGAATCATATGTTTGCTTGTTGTGCATTCTAATACTCTCCCAGCTGACCTTTACCCATAATTCCAACCCTCCCTCATTAGTCGGGAGGTTTGTCTATCTATTAGTAGAATATTTTTATAAAAATGTGGACACAGATTTTCATATCACTTCACCAATTAACAATGACTACATAACGTGATTCTGTTAGTTTTACACTACATTAAATTCTGTTAGTTGTTAGATCATGTTATATCCAACCAATAACAATGCTTCACAACTTCTTACAAATCAACCGTGTTGATCTAACAGTAACAGTAGAATTGTTCTAGTACAAGATAGTGTATATAAGTAAGATTAGAACAGAGCGTTGAAGTGATAAATTTCTTGGAGTGTAAACTGCACTTTAATTACCATATATTCGCACATGTTAATGTTCAACAATTATTGTAAGACAGGGCATAGAGAAAAGAAACTTTTCTCTATGGACAGGGCAACCTTTGTGCTATATGTAAATGTTTGATATTAAATTCTACATGCTTCATTAAATGTATTATTATGCGTGAGAGAGTTTACAGGTATAGGAGTGATGTAGTAATGGGTACCTAGGAGGTTTCAGTGTCATTGTGCTGATCTGTTTCATGCAGCACAAAAACATCACTCCAGTGATTGACGTGATAATAACTCTGACACTTAATTTTATAGTGCACTACTACATACTGTAGTATTATTAATATGTGTTGAATGACTAAATAACTGCAAGTCACTAAATGAAGCATTTTTGTTTTGGGTAAAATGGCAGATAAATGTTTTATGATCTTTGAGCAGTGTATGTGAAACTTCGGTGCTGTTAATAAAGTCAATATCTTGTGCTATGTGATGGTTTTGCCAGAGTGTATTGTGTTATGCTACTGTGCGTGGTGATTGTTCCAGAGTTTTATGCTGTAGCATACTTCAGTGTGCTGTTAATAAAGTCAGTATCTTGTGCTATGTTGTGGTTATGCCAGAGTGTATTGTGTATTGAGTTGCGCTACTGTGTGTGTTGTTTATGCCACAGTGCTATGCTGTAGGGTTAATTTTTTGAGTTTTGTTATGTTTGCTTATGGTGGAAGTGGTTGCCTATAGCACAATTATGATGGAATGGTACATGGAAATAAGGGTCGGCCAGTGGGGAATGTATAAAATTTCTTTTTAAAGCAAGTCCATTTTACTTTTTTCTTTTATTTGGTTGTCAAAAATTCCTAGTTTCTAATTTATGGATAATTTTATGCATTTTCCTTTAATTTTTTAAATAAATATACCTTTAACTAAAATTGTAAATAAAGCAGACCCTGTGTTTTAAAGATTGAGTCGCTCAGAATGGCCAAAATTTTTTTAAGGTCTAATGATCGTCATCGACGTTTGTGGTTTTCACTGTTGAGTGAGAATGCTCAGTGTGTGTTGTCGTAATTGTGCAATGTTTGTGACAGTTTATCAACATTATTGTATGTCTTGGGGGTGTATCCAGGAATTGGTGACAGGGGTGCTCAGCCCCAACCAGGGTTGTGATGAGGAAAACAAAAATAGAAAAAAAATCCCCCACCACACTTTTTATGGTGGAAGGTTTGAATTTATGGTATTTATGTATTCCACTGCCATTATACTTATTTTCCTTGAAGGGGGATGGCAGTTTTCAGGACGCAACCTTCATATTATACTTTTTCTACCTCTGAATTGAGGTGCTTGAGCACCCCTCCGCCTGGATACGCCACCATGTCTGATTTGTGTGTTTTATAAATTTTATATTTACAAGATTAATAATTAGGCAAAATTAAAAAGTATACTTATTAAGCATCAGCCTATGAATAATTTTAAAAGGACAGGCAGTTTTTATATATTTTTCTTATTGTGATATATGTTATGTGGTCACTGACATAGATTTACCTAATCTTCAGTCACAGAATTTTTTTTCTGTTTCTGGCCACAGCATTTTTTAATGATTTCCAAATGAAACAACAATAAAAACTCAATAATGCAAATTTAAATATGGATTTCAACAACAAATACGGTGAATTTGTAACTCAAGCTTACACTGATACATTTACTGAATACCTTGATTTTATTGGAATATATTTGTCATAATAAACAAAATCAGAGGGTAGAAGGTTAATTAATGGTCAGTGATGCTTAACAAATATACATTTTTTAATTTTACCTTAATAAATTTGAATATCCATTTTTTTGTGGTTTTTATTCATTCTTGAGTTTTCATAATCTTAAATTCAAAATCAAGCTTTAGATTCATTTTAGAACATCCCATTAACATGAAATCTGTTCTAATTGGTGTTGAGATTAAGAAAATCAATCTATTGCACGTAGAAAAAAATTAACATGACTCTGAAGTTTATAATAGTACTAATGTGCAGAAAACAATCACTGTCTCTTAATAACACACTTAGAGGATGTAGATATTCACTGATATTACAATCAATAATTATGTTTATATTCTGTTCATTGTTGTTTTGATAGACTGAAACTAATTTAATGATGAGTTTTTATTCTAGTTTTAATTGTTTTTTGTTTTCTTCTCATTTTAGCTGGACTTTACAATGCTCCAAGACAAGAGATGATTGAAAAGAAACCTCCAAATTATGCCCTTGCTAAATCAATGACAAGTAGGTTGCATTTTGTATGTTCCGTGATATAAGCCCACTACATTGAACATTGAACCCCAGTCAGTGTGTGATGTGGACACATGCCCTGGTATAAGCCCACTAAATTGAACATTGAATCATGGTCTGTTTCTGATGTGGATACATACCCTAGTATAAGCCCACTACATTGAACATTGAATCACGGTCAGTGTGAGATGTGGACATGTTTGAACATTGAATGACGATCAGTGTGTGATGTGGACATGTACCCTGGTATAAGCCCAATACATTGAACATGGAATCCCAGTCAGTGTGTGGTGTGGACATATACCCTGGTATAAGCCACTACATTGAACATGGAATCATGGTCAGTGTGTGATGTGGACACCTACACTGGTATAAGCCCACTACATTGAACTTGGAATCCAAGTCGGTGTGTGATGTGGATATATACCCTGGTATAAGCTCACTATATTCAACAAGGAATCATGATTTTTTCTTAGTTTTTATGTTTGACATTAGTGATGTTGCGCAAATTTATGAAATACGGTAATGAAAATGGATACGTCAGAATTCCATTTTTTTAAGTTGCTAAATGTGTTAAAAAATATCACATTTTCTACCTACAATTATTAATGATTATTATACTGACCAACTGTGACAGATACTCAAGATGTCAATTAAAATATTACAAGAATTTATGGCATTTTTGTTTTTGTATTGTATGAAGTTGCGAAACCTATTAGCCTCCTCAAATGAAGCCCAGAGGAGGATATTGGTTCTACTCAGTGTCAGAGGTCCCAAATTATAAAAACAGAATTCCTGGAGATTTTCTTGTGATCGTCCGTACACCATTTGTAGTGTGTACACTTCATAAAATGTTTGTCAAATATCCTTGTTTAAACACATTGCTTGTTATGAAACAGTATAGGTTCTAATTTGTTCACTGTTATGGTATGCCATTTTTATAAAAAAAAAAATAGGCAAAAATATGGTCTAATTGTGTAGAATTTTCAAAACTTGGAGAATTTCCTGGAGAAAACTAAATTCCTGGAGAAAATTTGATTCCGGGAGCCCGGGAGAGGATCCAAAATTCCTGTAGACTCCAGGACAATCCTGGAGACCTGGGAGTTCTGCAGTGTTTCCATGGCCTCTGCTGCTGTCATTACTGCTGCTGGTAAGGTTCTGGTGAATTCAGAGAGGAGAATTCTGTTACCACATACATTTCCATAAGCCCAATATTGGTTTCAAGCTTTGCAAAATCTGAGATTATAATAAGACAAAACCTGTTCAATAATTTGAATCATTTTTCAAGTTTGGCATGGTGCTTTTGTTTGAAGACTTGTTTATATGATTCTTAGTAAGAAAGGCATATAGTAGACATGTTTTTGTTTCAAAGAACATAAAAAACAGTTCTTTTCAAACCAACATGCATGGTGCACCACAAACTATATTTTCATTGATGCTTTAACCATGCAAACTTTAAAACATTTATTTTATAATCTTGTTTAACAACTCAACTTTTATCTGTATGTGCACATGATTATGCTTGGTTTCACAATAATGTTAATTTCATTTTATTTTTTCTTGACAGGAAATTTCAATAGTTTAGGAAATGTACGATCAAAGTCATGTGATTATTATGACTCTGGTGAGTAAAGTTTTAATCAATATAAAATATTTAAAATGAAAAACATTACTAATGGCCATCGAGAATAATACTGCCTACATCAAAACAATAGAAAACAATAATTTTATGCCTGAATAATTTTTGTAATTATATGTTATAGAATATATTTGCAATGAAACATTTTAAAAAATAATAACTTACCATCAGGATGTACAAATAACAAAATAATACTGCTTAGATCACAACAATAGAAAAAAATAGGTGATGCTCTTCGTTTTCATAATTACAGTCATTTTATGCCTGAATGACTTTGTAATTGTATGTTATAGAATAGGCATTTTGGGATGAGACATTTTAAAACGCACAATCAGAATGTACTAATAACATGAAAGCTTATAAGATTAGTTATCACATTTATGTTTAACTACCAATGTAACATTTACTCTGAAATATCAAGATACAACACAGTAAGTTGGAGACAAAAATCAGCAACACTTCTTTCAATAGGCTAACACCTGTCGGTTGACCACATTTCTTGTTACTGCTAGCAACAAAGTGCGCCACATATTGTTTTTAAATATAATTAGATTTTGCTGTTGTAATGTTGAAAAATATCTCAAGGTTGATAGGGAAAATGAAGACAGCGCGTGTACAGGGGTGGATCCAGTGAAAGGGGGACTAACTACGTTTTGCCGATACTAGGAGGGGGCACCGGCAGTGCCCCCTTTCACCCCTGCATTTAGTATAGGCAAATAGTTTTAAAGAATGATTTATTTTGGGCTCAGTATTACCAGGCCCACACCATTCAACAACATTTTTTAGCCCCGGTAGTACTGGGCATGTGCAGCGCAAGGGTTAAGGCAAAAATATTAAATGATGTTATTTCAAATATTGTAATGAGAAATCTTAAGGAAATATTAAGGAAATATTTTAATTGTAATGATCTTTATTTTTAGATGAGGAGCAAGTGTCTGTGGTTTGATACGACTACGTGTGTTCATACCTCTATTCAACATAAAACCATTCCAGTCGACTGGAGACAGGATAGCAGGACGTCGCTCCCAGATACTATGGTGTTTTTAGTTGTCGTGGTTACTTGTCTATCCTAGTACTACTTGTCTATCCTAGTACTATATTTATCATTAGCCATCATATGTCAATAAGGTGTCATCAAAATATTGTTATGGAATACCTCAAATCTTCAAATAGGCGCCACAGCAATTATACATTTTTTTTAAGCTTGTGGCCGCTTACTAACCAACTACTTCATGTGTCGCTTCCATGCCCATTCCTTACCTACAGAATCTCACTTATACCCTGTGGATGAAATCGTAAATAAGCACTTTTAAAAGCAAGCTGGTATGATTTATTCATTTAAACACTACATTGTATTACACCCACAGTTAGATTTCAATAAGCAGCACTTAGATTTGTGCAGTGATTAACAGAGATGGCTAATTATTCAAGGGCGGTGCTTATTGGAGGAATAGAATCAAGAACAATGTGTTTATGAAGATCATTTTTCCTTGACTGCCATGTTACATTGAAGAGCTTCTGAAGAAATTGTTACATATTTGTAACATGCAAAGCATTGGCCTACAAAATTGTTACATATACATCTTGATATAACAAAGTGAATGGTGTCATGGTATGTGTTGGGGTTGCATTCAAACTATGTATCCATGTGTCTACAAGATGAAAAATTACTTGCACAATATAAATTGTTACATATACATGTTGATATAACAAAGAGAATGGTGTCATGGTATGTGTTGGGCTCACATTTAAACTCTGTATCCATATATCTACAGGATGAAAAATTATCTGCACAATAGAAATTATTAAATTGTTACATATGCATCTTGATATAACAAAGAGAATGGTGCCATGGTATTTGTTGGGGTTGCATTCAAACTCTGTATCCATGTATCTACAAGATGAAAAATTGCACAATATACAGTATGTTGATGTAAACCCAACTATGTCCAGAAAAATCATTACATGCTCTGGTACAGTGAGAATATTTATTAAGAGTGAGATCGGCAGGTTTAAGTTTTAATACAACATGCAGAAGTGTCTATGAATGTGAGCTTTTGTTCCTCAAGTGCTGGAAACAAAATTACAGTATAATTGTTAATTGTTATATAAAAAATAATTTAATTCATAGTACATAATTAGAACTCTATGATGCATCTAACTACTGTAATTGGACTCATTTATGAACCAAGCTACTACAGATCTACAATGATATTGTTGTATATTACAACTTTACTCTTGAGATTTTAAGAAACTTTTAATCTACATCTTGAATTTCACCATTATACCTTTGAGTCTAATTTATTTTATTTTCAACTAAGCTGAATTTGGGATTAAACCTTTGATTTAATGACTGAAAATGTATAGTACAAAACCAATATTACAACAGAAATGGGGAAGTTAATAAGAGTAGTAATTTAAATTAAATAAGATTAACTTTTCAAATTTCTGCCCCACTTTTGTTTCTAAGAGACAATACGCCTTGCAACCAATATGATTTTTTTTAAACTGTTTTTAAAAAAACATGGTTGTGTTTAGATCAAACATACACGATGTACAGTTGATCATACTTTTTACCAAATTTTAATTTTATATATGCATCAAACCAATAAAATCATGACATTGTTTTCCCTAAACTGTGATTCTGGCACAGTTTTTGTACAACTTAGACCGATTCTACATGCAGAAAAAATTCACACATTGTGATGCTGGTGGGAGAACATTTGCTAATATGAATGACACCCTCTATGTTGATTTTGTTTAGGGTATAATTAGAGTAACTGCTAAGAAATGAAATTCCAAACAATGTGACCAATGAAATATCATTTCAATGAAGTGTTTTTTTAAGATGAAATGTATAAATACAGTACAAAATTACAACAAACATGCGCCAAGTTTCCGTGCAAACATAAAAGTGGCTTAGGATCCCCTTGCGGAGATAATTTTCGTTACCAACTTTATAGAATGATTCAAAGCCATGAAGTACTGGTGCTCTTTTTCTTTAATTTATTTTTGCCACCAGCAACTGATGACATTCTAATAATTTATATGCAATTCAACTTCATCAAATCAAATTTAATTTAAACAACTTGGTTTGTAATCTTTATTTTGAATTTTTATTGAATCTCGGGATTATTTCATGAGGTCAAATTTTGAATGTCAAATGTTTGTGAAAGTTAACAGTTACAATGCATGTTCCAAGAAACGTGATTCAAGCGATCAGGTTTTGATAGAATATTTTGACAATAGTTTTATCATCAGCAGTATAAACAAGATATGCACCATCATGGTTTGATTCAATATTTCCACATTATGTCATTATCCAAATATCATTCTTCAAAATATTACCCTTCAAACATGGAATCCCTATGCTTGTTATATTGTGTGTAGACCTTCAACCCCTGAGCTTTAGTATTTCTTCATATTATAGATGTGCTAATTGTTTAGTATTTTATAAACCGTATACATTAATCCAAGAATAATAAATTGTACAGTCTACTGTCATTTGAAAAATGACAATAAAATGATTTTCAAAATAACTTTATCATCAATTTAAAGGTATGATTAAAAATAATTTTGATGGTTTTTTTTTGACATTTTCAACTCTTAATATTATAATATGACAAAATATTGGGTTTATAAAACAAGAAGATAAACTTGTTAGATTTTATTATGGATAGGAATAATCGCATTTGTACAGCTAAAAATTTATTTTGATATGAAATAGGACAATTGTAATTAATACGATGGATTAATTAATTAGATATTTTACAAATGAATATGGTTCCAAGTTTTATATATTATACAATGTGTGATGTTGGAATTGGAAACCCATTTATTCCTCAGGATGTGTAGTGTAAATCCCTATAGCAACCATGTAAACAAATATTATGTAGTATAGCCTTGATCAAATAAATCAACCTTTGATCTTTAACCTTTGCTCCTTTACCTTTGCCCATTTGTGCAATTTAGTGAACTCTAACATAAATATAAAATCATATATTATATGTATCCTAACATGGGCTTTATATTGTAGGAGATTGATACTAGATGTAGTGTATTGTAAACTGTATACTGTAGTTATTGTTTTTAAGTAGAAATTAAGTTTGTAACTTTAGGCAGTTGAAATAAACAGATGTAAACCGATGTACACAAAACAGTAACATGATCATGGTAAAGATAGCTTCCGTATTGCATAGTATTGCCTGACAATAAATTGTTCTAAATGTAGTATTTATATAGAGTGGTCCTTGATATTGGATGTTGATCTATCCTATGCTATTATCATATTTTGTAATTAAACGGGACCATGTCAGGGTTATTCTACTGCAGTTACTGCAGTAATATATTGCTATTAAGTCTATTGCAGTTACTGCAGTAATATATTGCTATTATGTTTTCTTTGGTGACTGCATTGGTACACTTCTCGGCATGTTGTTTTCAGTGATCTCTTTCTGCTACTTAACTGATACATTTGTAACTAAATTACTGCAGTAACTGCAGCAGGATAATTTTGACATTGTCTCAAAAGTATCATTTACACTGCCTTTTTATTAGTTAATGCAGATAATGTATAAACAGATAAGTTTATTTCATAAATTGTCAACTTGTTTTGTATTATGGTTAAACAATAATGTGTTAATTTTAATATGAAACTTCTAATTAAGTGTATGTTGAAACTAGCAGCTTAATTGTGGCTTAGGAAATCTGTAAGATAAATCTGTGATGTAATAATCCCAGGATGTTCAGATAGTTAAATTACTTCAATAAGCTGTAAATCTGAACATGAGCTAATTTAATTTGGACTTTTTTTGATAAAACTAAATGACACGCTGGCTATTTTTCCCGTAATTAAACCAGGTGCAAACAGCACAGGAAGTTAACCTAACCATGGAGAAAAGGAAACCTACCCATGCCACATAGTCGGTTCAACCGAGTCCTGGCTTCCCAGGAAAACTGACAGTTAGATTTACCAAGCAGGAAAGTCTAATGCGAACAGAGCGACTTGGGCAAACTTCCCAAATCATATTACAGAATGGCCTTTATTGGTCAATTTGGTACTCCTGTTAGTCGTGACTTTGAGTAGCGTGGTTTATTTCCAAGGCCGGCGGAAGTGTTCCGTCTGGTCAGGGTTTTCCGGACCACTTTTTGACAAATGTATAAACAAACTTTTAAAGATGTAACATAATATGTGGACTCTACAACTTTGCCTGACCACTTTTATAATGCTTCCGCCAGCCCTGATTTCACAAATTTTACAATAGCTTGTGGTAAAACTAACCATGCCAAATAATCCAAGTGTGAACAATTGTAAAATATAACCATTTTAAATATTACCAATTGTCTTGGTACAATATCCCTTTTAAATCCAGTGCGATTGCGGCTATAGACTTGGGTAGGATCAGATTCAAGGCAAGGTAATCCAAAGATGTAAATCATACAGTACTCAGACACATTGCATAAAGCTACCCTGACACTTCCACGCATTTATGTTTGCGCACTAACCCGCATGGTTGTGTGACAGCTCGTACTATTAATGTCACGGATACTGTTTTTACTCTTAAAAGTCCATTCCTTCCAAAGTCCCAGAATTTTAAAACGTTCTAAATTTGAATATACAGTGTATTGTATTCAAATTTAGATAAATCTGATCTATCACATTTATGTCATTTATTTCCAAGTATTAAAAAATGCAAAATAAGAACAGAATTGTCTTTTTTTTTGGATGGATCCTAAGTAAAAAAAAAACTGATGAATTTGTATTAGCTTTGCTTCTGTGAAGAGTTTAAATCTAATAACCAGTGGTGAGATACGTGCGTGTGTCCCATGCAAAACAGCGCTTTCTGAAGAGGGAATAGCCTCAGGGACACTTGCACGGATATGATTTACAGCCTATTACCTTAGCAACAGTGAATTATCCAAGAAATCATCTAGACCTAGCCTAAAAGAGTTTGATAATAGCTACAGTCAACCTTTTCATTTTTAAGAACTTCTCATTTACAAACCTTCTATTTTACAAACACTATTCTGTCAATGAAGTCGGTAAAATAATGGCCAATGATGTAAAT
>JAOTQE010006915.1:0-11188 GCA_025631205.1 Nesometra sesokonis
ATGAATGTGTAACATCTGGTCCACAGCGCCTTGAGACTCTATTGTATAAGGCGCTATATAAATCGAACTACATTACACATTAGGCGCGAATCGAAGGCGGTGGGGACACGACAACACCCCCACCCCTTTGACCTAGAACAATATTATT
Source organism: Nesometra sesokonis (assembly GCA_025631205.1). Classification (NCBI taxonomy): domain Eukaryota; kingdom Metazoa; phylum Echinodermata; class Crinoidea; order Comatulida; family Antedonidae; genus Nesometra; species Nesometra sesokonis. The sequence continues at coordinate 149 of JAOTQE010006915.1, forward strand.
TTAACCTGAAAAAAATCTCAGTTTTTGCAATGAGTTATCTGGCATTGTCTCTCAGACACCAGTAACGTATCTATGTCATGAGGAGGCCCTAAACACACCAACAGCAATAAACAACGGGACTCATCGATTCAATTTCATTTTCAACGAAATTTGTTTCATCAAATGCATATACAAAAACAAAAATACAATGCATAGATGAGGATCAACCTAGAAGTCATGACTTGCTCTGCTTGATCCGCCTTTTCTGCGAACATTTATTTTGTTTGATTTTGATTCAAATTCTCTCTGTCTTAAGGGCTAAAACATTATCGTACTTATGATCACAGATTATATTATTATAATAATTATATTGTTTATTCTACTTGCTGAAATTGGTTACATTTTCTAATACTGAAGCAGAAATAACTGTTTAAGCAATGGTTTATGGGTGGTGGTTCTCAACAAAGCTAGGCCTATGAAGTACCACGTTTAATAACGCATTAAGTGTGATTGCTGCCGATTAACATGTTGTCCGTATACGTTCCAATAAAACATTAAACCAGGGATCTGTAATTAAACTATAAATTACTCCTCAATCCCATAGGCAAACATCCAATATTAGCAATAATGTCCAATTATTTTATATAATATTAATATTAATTAGACATTTATACTGTGCCAATTCGAATTAACAAAGGCGTAGTGGACTAGTGCACAGTCAATAACTTGCTACTCCGTAAGGCTCACGTCATTTCCTTTGTAGCTATAGCGCACATCCTTCTGTCCACTGGGAAACCCCCTACTCCCCTCGAAAGATGTACTTGGTTCTTTAGTGCACAGGAGCCCTTTTTGTGCACTGGGGCATACGGTTTATAGTCCTCATCCGAGAAGACTTGTTCCACCACCAGAACCATGGTGCGAGCGAGCCTCGAACCCGTGCTTTTATTTATGCATGGTTTACGGTTCCCTTGCTTTAACCGCTCGGCCATACAACTCGCATATGAAAGAATATTATTTGAAACGGACGAATAAAGTTGATGGTTAGTATTAATGTAACCCACCATTATTTCATATCGGTATTCAGTAGTCTCGGGTAACCAAAAGCAACTTCATTACGTGGCCCAATATTTAAAAACCTTCTGCTCGCTTGTATACCGTTGATGAATTTGTTTTAAATTGATTAATATTTATTTATACAAGTAATAATTGCGAATTGTTAAATATTGTACCGAAAGCTGAATGTGTCAAATACAATATTCTGGTCATACCAGTTTGTAATCAAATTATCCAAAGCGTAGAAAAGATATAGGATAAAGAGTTAAAATCAGAAAAAAAGTTCCTATGTTAATCTTATTGTATTATAAGATACTCTTTGCTAACTAATTTTTATTAAGACTAGCCATCTAACCCAAACCTAGAAACTAAAAAAAATGTGTTGTAACTTTATGAAAAACACCGAGTAAGAGTGATAAAAATATACTGCTGCTGTAAATGAGAAAAATAATGAAAATTTAGTAGGGAAACCACCGTACATAATAATAGACATATACTGGTGTAGGCTACACTATATTTGGAAATATCACATTTAAAAGAACACAATAATTTGAACTGAGCTAGTAATTAATTGTGTTGTTATTATGTAGGCCTATTTACTTAAAACTAATAGAACAAATTATCTTTGAAGCAGAGGCGTCTCAAATAATTACATATTGGTACCATAATTTTATCGTGTCTGAAATGAGAATAAAATATAAACTTCACAATACATTTTTTATCTTTTTATTTCATGAGAGGGGTATGAGGAGTAGGAGGAGGAGGATCTTTATTTTAATTAATTTTCAGTTAATTATTGTTATTTATTCTGCCTGTTTCATACTTTTCCACTTCTATATAACGTCCCCTTTCCTTACAAAAAAACTATAACACTCAATTTCTTTCGCATACTACCATATTGTACAACAAGCAAGGGCGTTTACAATTATGTTCACATTGTTCTTTTGTAGATCACCCATATTTAATGTTCGTTTAGTTACCTTCCATTTTATTCTATTACTTTGTTACTAAATTCTAAAAAACATAAAAATAGCCAAAACAAACCATTATAAGCCTATGTTTACACTTTGATATGCGATATAGGTCCATATTGTTATTAAGCCTAACCTAATGTTAATTCACATTTCTGATCTTTATATTTTAATCTATAACTATTTATTGTTTGTCACAAAATATCGAAGCTTTTTATAATGATGAATAGTTGTTCATCTTCACCTTTCTAATGATAGAAAAGTTTAATAGAGAAACTATGCCGACCGGAGAGTCGACATGAATAATAATTGCGTTATGTGAAAATAAAAGAGTATCAAAATGTGGTGGTAGACGGGTATGTTTGAATATCAGTAAATATTAGACACATACGTTGAATACAGGAAACTCATAAAAAATAAAACATAATAATGATATATGAAAAACCCATTTGAAACATTTATAAACTGTATAAGCCTATATAAAAAATGATAGACATTAATTTTACAGGCCTTATCCTTAATGTGAATAAGGATGTGTTAAAATCAACTCGAAACTGTATCTGTATCAACTCGACCTTCTCATTTACGAACTTCTCATTTACAAAACTTCTATTTTACGAACACTATTATGCCAATGACGTCATTAAAATAATGGCCAATGATTTAATTATCCGATAATTTATCATTGATATTTTTTTGTTTTTCATATTTTTTCCCTCCTAGTTCATTTAAACAACTTTGTTTAACAACCAAGAGCACAAAATAAACACAAATAAGTGTTTTGGAGGCCTCACTTGACCAGTTTTTATGAACCTTGTTATTTACAAACTTTCTCATTTACAAGCACCTTCCAGCCCAAGGGGTGTGTAAATGAGAAGGTCGACTGTAATGTGTAGTTTTTGTTTACTAAATCAATTCAAGTAAAATTTGAAAAAATAGCACATTAATTTAATATGCTTACTATTTTAAAACCTTTTAATTATGTACAAGTAGCCTACATATCAATTCAAATCAACCATATCAGACCATAATATGTCCTTAGGCCTATTCATTTTTCTTAGAAAGCGATACTTTACACATCGTTTGAGGTACTGTAACCGAGGAAATTGTTTAGGCATGGAATAGACAAACATCTGAAAATGACACAATTTCACAGCCCTCTTGCTAGAAGATGTATAGCTTCATCTTTAACTATTTTGGCTATAGTACTATTGTAAGATATGTAAAATACAAAAATTACTTTTTGATCATTAGTGAGGTTTTGCAAATTTACGAAATACGATAATGAAAACGGATACGTTGGATTTCCATTCTGAAAGTTACTAAATGTCTTAAAAATATATCAAAGTTTCTACCTACGAATTGTAAATGATCATTGTAAAATACTAACCAACTGTGATACATTCTAACCTTAGAAGAATTTTGGATTCGACTTGGGCAGGTTTGAATGTATTTATTTTATGTACAATGTATTGTTTAAACGGTAATTGTTGAATATGTATAAATGACCACAAGCTTCTGCTTTATTTTATGCCCCCACTTAAATTTTATATTACTATTATGTTTAATAAGAATTTGGAAAGGTTATTACTGCATGTACCAGGATAGCCCAAATACAGGGGCGGATCCATCGGAGCTAGAAAGAGGGGACTCGATGCCAAGTTGAACAAGCCCGGGTATGAGGTTTCAGAAGGAAAATAATAACAATATGCGTGGGTCCAGGGCCTGAGTAGGGCCGGAACATTTTTTTCTCGACAGATGCTCTCTTGTGCACTTTTAGCGCCCCAAAATTGTGCAAAAAAATATATTTATTGTTTCAAAGGGGGCCCGGGTCCGTTGGGCCCCCCTTGGATCCGCGCCTGCAAATAGATAAAATATTTCCATTCCTTGCATTACACATAAACGTAACTGGTTATATCTTCCTAATTGTGGTAAACCAAGGACGCATAGGTCGAAAAATTAAAAAGTGAGCTATTTATGAACTATATCTTTAACATGCAAAAAAAATCAGTTTCATACAATGTTTCCTTGCAAAGTTATGAACAATCAAAGTTCGAAGACTTAGAAGGTAAATTTTGAGAAAACTGCATTTGAAAATTGATAATTGGTATCAAAATGTAACTAAGCAGGCTCATTTTTAAATTTCATTTTTGAACATTTCTGGATAGTATATATAAAAATTGTTAATGTAATATGAAAGATGAATTTTTAAATTGTATAATGATTTTTTTTTTATTTTATGTTTTTGAGATAAACAAAATATTGAAAGATTTGACCATTATTTTTGGTTCTGCCTATTGTGAAAAATTGGCTTTGCGATTTATGACACCTTTGGCTTGGCCTTGCAACAATTAGTGTCACAAACAATTTGTATTTGAAATAATATTATTGAATTTACATTTGTACCACATTGAAACTTATGGAAGAGCATTGAAACTTATAAAAAATCAACTTCAATTGATTGTCTTATTCCGCGAGTTAGCGAAATCCTAGTTTTGAATCAATGAATGATTAGTAACAAGTACATTTTTTTCAGAAAATGAAATTCTATTAAGTAAAAAAACCACCGGTGAAATAACACCTCAGTTTAAGTTATTCTTGCTGTTCTTGTATGTACGTTTTCAGTAGGCCTAATATGTTGTGTGTTGTCGACCTCCACATTCGACAACTTGGTCTAATAGAAAAGAAGTACACTGTCTGCTTTCGGTTTGATTTGTGCCTATAATGTTATGTTATAGTTCAGACAAATAGACCTAGAAACGGAGTACTAGATTTTATGGAAAAATATGGAGCTTATTTTATCATTATTTTGGTACAAACCAGTACGCCTATAGCGTACTATAGTTTGTTGGAAGTTGCTACACACTTATAAAAAGGTAAACTGATAGGTCCATTTTAAATTAATGAATTGTACTTTTAATTATTAATTTAATGCCATAAAGTTTTTTTATTTTTTATGTGAAATTCATTAATTTTTAAATTTTAATTTTTAATTTCGGTGAACGTATGTTTGAATTCCAAATCAAACTTGAATACTGCAACATGTATTTTACTTTATATAGTAATCATAGTAATTAAATATAGGCCTATTTATAATTAAACCTGGTGTATATTTTGTGTATGGCTATATTAACACAGTGTGTTCTATACGATATTTATTTGTTTTGTGCGTTTAAAAATTGCTTATAGTTTTTTTTTTCTTGTTTTAAATAATGGTATTGTATTGTGTCAAAAGATAATATTCAAAACTGTATTTATGCATTTTTAGACAATAAAAAATTGATTTGATTTAAAAGTGAATAGAAAATTAATAGAAACGATAGTTGGTTTGACTGCATTTTGAAATTAATTTACTTTCTCTCTTAGTCTGAATCTAAACAGTTTCATGATTTGGCATTGCTTACGAGAACATGTTTAAACAGACCTACGTCCATTCTAATTTATGGAACTTACGTCATTACAAAATAACTGTATCATGATTTTGAATTAATTAAGGATATCATATTTACCGAAATGAGCTGAAATTAATAAATACGACGAAGTTTGGTTTAAATATTACATCATAATTGCCATTGGTCTATAAAACCAGCTCTAGTTCTAAGGCTGACATTGACATTCTGTTCAAAGAAGCGGATTGGTAACAAAAACCGACGTCACATTGCATTCATGTCAACTCATGTATGATCATCAAATCACTTCCTATTGACCTCTGACATGACTAGATTTACATAAAGTTAACATACGCACATAATGCTAGCCCTGAATCTGAATTATTTGAAATGAATCGTTCGTTCACACCTTAGTGCGCCAATGAGTGTTTCTGTTTCTTCTAATTCTAACATTTACTGTCTAAAGTTAATGCCATTTTAAAGACGTATTATTTAAGGGAGGATATGATAAGGCAGTATTATAAGTTTTGTAATAATTTTGACCTCTGGGGTGTATGTAAATCGATTAATACATAGTACGGGGTTTTGACAATGACCGCGCTACTGGATAGTTAAGGGATCATAAATTCTATAAATTCGGTCGTTATTAACTTAGATAGGCGTTCACAAACAGATGCCGACAATTTCCTGAGAAACCCTAGCAAATAACGAGTGGCGATTAAAACCACAGCTCAGCCCAAGTTTTTGCATTGACAGCATGGCGATTGAAGTCTGCTGTGATTCTTTAAACTTACCTGAACACAGTTTGCGCGGGTTATAAATTTGAATTACCAATGAATGTTATTATCTGATGCTATTTTTGTGGCTACATAACTGAGATACGATATTTTTTGCGAGTTCTAATGCAGCAGTTAGGGAGAACTACATTTTACGATCAATCTAACATTAACGTAATGGACACCTCACCGTCACAACCGTTCGGGGCAAAAACTTGTAATCTACCATCACCGTACCCATCAAGGAACACTAGTAGTTTTATGCAAGTTTCCGCAGGGAGTGAAAGAAGCGGACCTTATCATGCTTCTTTCCCATACACAAGGCCAGATTGCCGGTTCATGCAATCGTCAAGTGATGATCACCCGAAGGCGTTTCGTTCTAGCTCTCTACCTTTTAACGCTAGTCTAGAGATGTCAAGTTCTAACCATGATCGTCCCAGCCCCATGGATATTGGAGCACCATTCAGGTATCCCGCAAGTATGAACGGAGCGTCTGCCATGTACAATGGGAGTGCGACCCAAGGACAACATCACGTACCGTACCTGAACTACTCTCCTTGTGCAACTTCAGCAAGCTATTTTAACATGTCAGGTATTCATATTTCCTTATACTTTCTATATTGTTAGACACTTTTGTACAACACGTTTATTGACGTTTATTGCTAAGAACATAAAAACGAGCTATCGAATATTTTGTACACTAAAGGACGATAAAGCAATTAAATTAGTCCCATAAGACTGTATCTTGTCTTACAAATACATTAATTAAAATTGTAGACTTAAAATGTATTTTGAAACAATCTAATCCAACTCTCTGCTAAAAACTGACGATAGATCATTAGATATCTAAACAATAACCTGTCCAAAAAACACGATAATTTAAGTAATGTTCTTTACGTTTATTGATGAAATAAACGTATTTATAATTTTACTGAATAAACTAGTATTAATAATAGATTAAATAATTACCATCAACTCAATGTGGTTGTGTATGACATTAAACATAACTATATACTTATATACAACCTGATAAATATAAAAATTGGCGTTTTATTGAAGTGTTTTTCATTTTTATTCCAGAATCAACTTAGGCTAGATAATTCACCTTCGTACTAGGATAAACTTAAGTACAGTATTAACTGGGTATGAGCTTAAAGACTATATGGAAATACCACCAAGTTAATAAGCAAATAAACAACAGGAAATATAACTTCAGTTATAGATGTCCGATTTTGATAATTGACCCTTCACCTTAAGTTTACAAGAAGTACAAATGTGTTGTGATATTAATTATATTTTTAAATTTGTCTACTATTTGGTAGTTATTGTATGACATTTCTATTTTTAGAAATACGAGATTTTTTAAAATAGTTTTTTGTTATAAATTGTATATATGCCGGCACTATAGTGTAAGGCATACATCTACAGATACAAGACGGTATTTGAATGATATTTCATGACATTTGTTATCTGTTAAAAAGTGTATATACTATAGGCCTAGTTTGAGTGCAATTTCTACATAGTTTTCCAAGGTCATAATATTAATGTGTAGGCTATGTGTATTTTAAAAGTTCATTTTTACGCACTTATGCACAAATCTACCACAAAGGGTGATGTTTATCTATAAAATGTAAATATATTTTTTATTTGCTTTCTTATAATGAACAGATTATATTATACTTTAATATATTCTAGCATAATTTTTACTTTAAAAGAAACCGTTGTAATTGACCTTAAAGCCTGTTATTATATTAGATATCTTTATTGAAAATTGGTGTAACTTAGATCTATATTGTCATCACATCAAACATTACAGTAAATGAATGTTATTTCTTTTGCCAGTTTCTTGAATCGGCAAGTCGCGTCAATCACAAAATTGTACGTAAGATGAGAATACAAAATAGAATGATAATGGTAAAAATTTGTTCCGTATAAAAGTATTTATGATTTTCAAGTACCATTGAATATGTTTTGTTTTCAATTAAACGCATGATTTCAACAAGAAACGTTTCATATGCATGTTAAAAGATATTAAATTTAATAGCGTTATAAATTCGTAATATATATCAATATTGCCAATCCCCAAATGCTCACGAACGACGCGATATGAATGCTTGTACGTTTTGCTATATGCTATAAAAACATAAAACGCCATCGTCTGTGACCTGATGGGGAGAATCTCAGACAAATTCAACATAGCCGGATAAAGTCCAGGACAATTAAACCTAAGCCAGTAAATGTGAACGACATTCTAATTAATGTCTACTTAATTATAGGTGGGGTTCATTTCATCCAAACTACGATCTTTTCACACGTGATATGTAAACACTCGTGCGTTCATATACAATATACAGAATGTTGAACGCCTAATTATACAAACTGGCCATACTTTAATGGTGTATAAATGCCACAAACTAAAACTTTCACTGTGGTGCTAGTATATTGAAATGTAGTATTAAAGGTATATTTTCTCCCGAAAATGACAAAAAATTGAATTTGAAAATAACTTTCTCAGGTTGAAGAAACATGTATATTAAGATCATTAAAAACCCCAAATTACAATATTAAAAAAAAATACCTCTAATTTTGCAACATTGTAAGTCTAATGCAAAAAATAGCAAACTTCATCAAAAGGCTGGAAGCATCTATAATTTTGATAATTTTGTTTAGTGTAAAAATCTTATTAAACAATTTTTAAATACACTAATTTCAATTCTCAAGTTAAAAGCTTTGATGTTACTTTAATATGAGCAACTTGATTTCAAAATTAATGATTATGACTTTTTAATAATTTTCGACTGACAATACATCTTTAAGAGAAATGTAGTCTGAAAAAAATAAAAAAAGGAAAATATACGAATAAAAAAGATAAAAGATAATAGAAAAAGGAAAGAGAAATATAGAAAAATGTAGTGTTTTACAAACTAATGAGTTATATGATCATTGATACCTTAATTGAATTTGGGGTTACAGTTAAAGAATTAATAAAATATTTACCTCTGGAATGGAGAGACAAAATACATGAAGTTCAATAAATTCAAAACAAACAAACGCGTCAAACAATAAATTATATAAATGTTGCAGAGAGAGTATAAAACTAAACTAAATGTTAACTTTTAAAAGTTGTGATAAAATGTATATTCAAAGAAAAGACACATATGAATTAATATGGGCTTGATACTATCAGATATTTTATCTGAAGTAAAATTGTACTTCATGTCATTTTTCACTTTTAACAACCGTCAAATGGCATTTTAAATAACTGTATATTATTGGGATTGATAAGATTGATAAGTATTTGAAACCAGTGCTGCATTAGGTGTTCTCTAAACAAAATTTGACTGTTGAAATTTTACCTACTTTTAATTGAAAATATCAAAGTATAGGCTAGAGTAAAAATTAATAGAGATAGTTAGATGATAGCATTTTCCTTATTCTTCACTGGGTTCACACGAGTGCGTCACGTCCGTTGCCTCGTCACATTGGTAATTGCTATCGATTTGTAAACAGTGGATTCCAATACTGTGGTGTTAGAAGGCCTTTCCTAAATCAACTTATAATGGAACTTTTAAATGCTGAAAACTGTATTTCAACAGAAATATATACCGTAGTAAGGATAGAGATAGTTATAACAGATGATAGAAAATTTCTTATTCATCACTGGGTTCACATGGGTGCGTCATGCCCATTGTCTCTTCACATTGGTCTTTGCTATAGGTTTGTAACAAGTGTATTCCAATAATATAGAGTTAGAAAGGTGAAGGTCTTTCCTAAATTACCTAAAGCGTTGTTGAAAATTTTACATCAACAAATATAGTAAAGATAAAGATAGTTATAATAGATGACAGCATGTTCCTTATTTATCTTTAAGTTCACAGGTGCATCATGCCCATTGCCCCTTAAACATTGGTCAATTGCCTTAGGTTTAAATCTAGTTTTACTGGATTCCAACAATTGTAGAAATATAAATTCGAAAGCCTTTCAAAATTAACTAATAATGGAATGTTAAAGATTTACATCAACCAATGTCTTATTTAAATTTTATAACATTTAATTATTTCTCTCCATAAATTATTACGTATTGGTCATGATATATTGAGTTATTGAGATGTTCAATCTATGATAGAGACCTTCTCTGTGTTTCTATTGCTACAACCACCCATCCTTGCATAAACTGAACCTAAGGCGCTAATTAGTAATTTTTATCAAGAAGAAAAATGGGATTATGTTCAGATGTGTAAATTAACAAACCAATTGAGCGACCGACCAACCAATCAATTACTACGATGTTGGGCAGAGAGAATCCGCTTGAAAAAATATCATTAAACATTATGAAGACTGACTGACCGACCGACCCACAGACTAAAGCATCGTGGGCGTATATTATTGTTTATTTAGAGTCATCTTTAAAGCCACCTTTAAAATGTGGATGTACGGATACAATGACTGTACATTGGCACTAAATCGTGTTACGAAAACATGAATATCCACGCTCCAATGTTACATAAAAAACTAGGTTTTTAATTGTTTCTAAATTTATAAATTCGATGAACATAAACGTTTTGACAGACTTGGCATTATAAAATTTATAATTGTCTTTGTAAAATTTGACAAAATAAAATAGACTATGGTAGGAATAGACATCAATATGCCAGAACATAATTGAAATGGTAAATTATACATTTTTGTATCCTACCAAATGCCTAGAAGTGTAATAATGCTGTATATAAATTATATTGTTTAAATTATAAGATTTTGACTGTTTTTCTGCATAACAATTTTAGGTATACATACCTAAGCTTTCATCCTGATCTCAGGTCTTCGTCAGAGTGATGTTAAACGCATTGAGGTCAATGCGTTTAACATCACTCT
>JAOTQE010006926.1:0-11187 GCA_025631205.1 Nesometra sesokonis
TGGCAAAATCTCGTCTGTTTTCAAATACTTTCCATCGTAAATTTTTAATTATTTGTTCTCCACGCGTTTTTATATAAGACTTATAAAGACTTATTATTAAGACTGTCAATTTTATGCCTTTCGCTTGGACCCTTTCACACAGCAAACTGTTATATTACCGGAATTTGACCTTCTGTGTGAAAGGGTTTAGACCGACAATAATGCCGGCATAGTTATGGTAACATTGTGGTATTTTCTGTGTTAAAGGGGCTTTACATTCATCTGTCCACGAAAGATTTGATTTTATTTTATTCAGTGTAGAGATGCCAAGGATAACCTACAAAAGCCCAAGGATGTATTTTCAGTGGGGTCCTTCTGGTGATTGGACACTACACGGGAAGACAATTCCATGCTCTTTTCCAAAGGGTCCATTGTGTTCTTTAACATGCACATGTTGTACATAAGACTATCGGCTTAACGTCTCATCCCAAAGACAGTGTTCAGTAATGGTGTGATGAAGAATTATTACATAATATGATACATACCTTTTTTGTATCATTAAGTGTTTCATAGAGCTTGACTTGTTTCTGTGCAACTATCAACCACTTTCCTTTGTCATTATCAACGAGAAGGCTAGCCATCTGCTCATAAGCCTCTGCCAATGTTGCCTGGTTTTCCTCAGTGTCATTTCTTTCACACAGATCACACAAACCCTAGGATACACATAAATTTAAACTTTCTCAACAAAAAAATGCTTACTTATTTAAACAGGTGGATATTTCTAGAGCTCAACATTGGAACTAATAATACATTTTTTCTTCATTTTTAAAATAATAATAACATGTGACATTTATATAGCGCTTACTGCCAAGGACTCTAAGTGCTTCACAATTATTACCCCCAGTTATTGGAAAAAATACCCATGGAATACAATCCATTCCATAATGTTGCAGCTGTAATCAGCATATATGGCATTTGTACCTCTCAGGTAGCCATTTATACTCCTGGGTGGAAAGAGGCAATGTGGATAAAGTGTCTTGCATAGGAACACAAACAGCTGACCAGAGTAAGCCTCAAACCACAGTCCTCGTGATTGGATGTCAGAAACGCCACCACTCCGACAACTGCTTCCAATTTAATAGTTAATTGAAAAAAATTGTATCACTCAATGTTCAGCAAATTTGTACAAGATATTACCAACTTTTAACAATTTGTAACCAGGTACGAGTGACTGATAAAGCAAATCCATTTTTTTTTAGATTTGGAGAGACATGTGAAAGGAAAAGATCTTGGAAAAAAACACGCCAAAATGAATTCAGTTTTCTTCTGAGTTGATCTGTAATGCCAGGGATGTGAACTTTTCGGGATCTTGATGTGGTTTGCATAATTGCTTTTGATTTTCACTAGAACTCCAGCAAATGTATTAAGCCGGCCATTCACTGCATTGTGCGATGGTTGTACGACGGGTGCACAACTAACCGTCTAACCCTGTGTTTGGTTGCCAGATGCGATGACAGTCTTCTAATCATCAGCGGATGGGTTTTTAGTGATTCAACAGGGTAATCATTTAAAAAAAACCTCGGTCGACGAGTAGAAGACTGTCACCGCATCTTGAAACCACACACAGGGAGTGACGGTTTCAATCGTGCGACCGTCGTACGACCATGGCACGACGCAGTGAGTGCCCGGCTTTGCAGAACAGAATTCAGATACCTAGTATACACACCTAATGTTCTGACAAGTCTCCAAAAACAACCACTAAATTAAAAACCTGACACTTCTTAATGCACTACAAATCTTTTTAGTAGGCTGGGTTCAACAAAAAGGCTGTTTAATATTTACTTATTTAGTATTTGGTATTATTACCTCCGTCAACGAGGTTGGCAAGGTTATATTTTCAGTCGTGTTGGTGGGTATGTTTGTGTGTGTGTTTGTGTATTAGACTGTTCACTGCATAACTTAAGACCCTAACTGTCAGATTCCGACATAATTTTCCGGGAAGTTTGGAAATGACCCAATGAACAATAGATTAAATTTTGGTGAAAATACGTGTTCGCATGCGTCTGTGGAGTCTCCAGAAAACATACAGTGGCTAGTGTGATCCCAAATTAGGCTTCATGCTTCACAGATTTTTTTTATAAGAGTAAATAACTAGCCAGATCATGGTAATCTTTACTTTTAACTTCTACACACTGCTGTTCTTACAATGGTTCCTTATTAAAACAACCAATCAATGCTGTACAGTAGATTTATAGTAAACATGCAAAAATCTGCAAAAACAAGGACAGTGTGTACAGAAATTGTAAACAGTTAAAGCTACATTCACAAGAATTTTGGGTGCTTGACAGAGGTTTGCGCTTTTTGAGTGCTTCTAGTTTATTTGGAGGAAGGCATGGCAAAACCACCAAGTTGTCGGACAGGAAGTTATTGAGAAATAAGCAAATAAACAACAGAAAATATAAACAAATAAAAAGAAAATTTTACTTATTTTCTTCCATAACTTTGGTTATAGATATCCGATTTTGATAATTGACCCCTCATTTTAAAGCTTATAACAAGCGCAATATGATTGTAATATTACCTCCATTTTCAAATTTACAACAACTTGGTGGTTTTGCCATGACATGTCTCATTTATAATATTATTCAATCATATTACCTGCCAAGCAAGTAGCTGGTTTGGATCATATTCAGTGGCTTTCTTATATGCCATCCTGGCCTGGTCCAGCTGGTCCATTTCTGTTGCTGCCTTGCCAATGAATACAAATGCATTGTAGTTGGTCTTCTCAAGTTTCAGGACAGCCTTAATAAACCAAGAAAAAACAAAACCTTGAAAGAAGAAGTACATTCACCCTAATTCACCTAACACATTTTAATGCTTTACCTAAATAAAAATAGTAATCATGACGCAAGTTTATATGGAGAGAAACCCTTAGTGAAACAAACCTGCAAAAACATAGTTATAGTAATTCAATTCAAAGATCTTTATTCATCCCACATGGGGCAATTACAAAAACAGGACTGAATAAAAACAACAAACATCATTCATGAAATAACAGGAAAAACAACATCTTACAATAAACCTTTTCTACACATTATTCATTAATTTTTGTTAAGCTATCAGCTTTGTTTAACAGGCTGATACTAGTTCGACAAAAGAATTCAACTTCCGTTTTGTTTTACACACAGGACTACGATATCGAAAACCATGTGGTAGAAGTTCAAACTCTGAAAATAGGACATGCTCTGGTGTTTTATTTCAATTACGATAAAAACAAGGCTCTGGATATATTTACGTGAAATGTTTCAAATTCCAGCTCACTGATTGGTGGATCAGGCTTGACCCTAACCTTCAAAATACTCTCCTTAAGCACTAGAGACTGCCGTAAATTTAACCACTTCGTAAAAACAAAGTAAAAGTAAATTGATGAGACAGGTTATAACTAAAATAACAGTCTAGAGGTTCTTGACATGTACCAGTGGACTATACAAGAGGGGGTGCCTAGAATGCTCAAGCACCCTTTGATAGGTAGGAGCTATAATGGAAAAGCAAAAAAAAAAAAAAACAATGTCAAGCATTCCACAGTGACGCACAATAAAAAAGACTTAGGTTTTTTTTCCAAACCTGTTCCCTACATAAAGTCCTGGATACACTCATGTGTACTGTACACCAAACAATTTCATTCATTCATTCATCGGTGGAAATGACCATTTCTATTTATTGTCATTGCATAAAAAATATACATACAAATTGTGTTTGCTCTGAGACACAGATAACAATAACAACTATATACAAAAACTAATTACAATTTGTCACATCTCTCGTACAGGGTTTTAACTAGCATTTAGTGCCCGAATAGATGCTGGATAAAAGCTGTTATAAAACCTATTAGGTACCAGAAAAGATGGACCAGTACCTCTATTTTTTTTAAAATTTACCTTACAATGTCTTAGTGCATCTTTGTATTCTTTATTCTTGATAGCTTCTCTCGCACTTTTTAATAATGTTTTCACTTCCTTGCTTGTTCCACCACTAGCCATTCTTTACAACTTTTTAACTTAAAACACAATTAAAATAAAAAAGGAGTGATCAAATTAATTGTTTTTATTTGAATGATGTTTGAAGAACTAGCCTAGGCCTAGGGCCTAGTCTAGGCTAGACTGTGTCAACAGATCATAATTAAATTGTACTAGACAGTGTATTGAAAATTAGGCTACATTATAATAATACAGGCCTCGTAGAATTTCATATCGGTCGTACATAAGTAGGGTAATATTAGGCATATAGTAAGGGGCCTAGGCCCCTAGGTCAGGAATAACTAGCTAGGAGGCCTGGAGCAAGCCTTGCCTGGAGGTAGGGCCAGGCTAATCCGAGTAGCCTAGGCTTAGGACCAAGGCTAAGCTTTGAAATTAGCGTGCCATACTTACCTACTTACTTAGGCCTCTAGCCTAGGCATATTCGCTAATCCAGAAAACAACAAAATATATGCAGAAATAAATAAAAAGCTAAAAAGCAAACGATTTCCTACTCACAATCTAAGCTAGCCTACAAACGTGGATTGTGTTGTTGTTGACCAGCGCCCCCACACCGCAGTTTCCAAACATACATTTCACAACAAACTTGCCATGTGTTGATGTTTGGAAAATTAAGAGCATTGTCTATAACTAACAGTAAATTTCGTTCTTTTTTAGAGTGTAAATGTGTATTTTTCGTGTCATAAGATAATTATACATATCAGACCCATTATTTATTAATACTAGAGCAGATACATACATCTATTTACTCTAAAAACCAACATCAAAGCTAGGCCTTGTATCTTTAGTGCTGGACATTGAAAAACTGACGGCATCTCATACGAGCTGTATTCCGCGGCGTTTTTGTCGAGACGGTTCGTCCCGGTTACTTGATTTACCTTGATCCTAGGACTTAGAGCATAGTGCTCATTTGTCCCTCTTGTATAAATGATGAAAACTCTTCATTAATATATGGGCGAAATTTTAAGTGGTGACCAGACCAGCGCTTTTCCAACCTCTTGATAACATTTCTCGCATTAAATACAGCACATGCAAACGTGGGCAGTGCTTAATTTTGATATTTTTAGAATGTCATTGCTTAATAGGAAAAAAAAAATGAATATAGGCCTATATGCAGAAATATTCTCAACACGATTTTGATTGGTTATAATAATTGGCATATTATTTTCATAATTAAAACAATCCAATGTGAATACAATTATACCGACAGCAAGTAGTTATACCTATCTGCCGGGTAGTATTTGATGGTTATTTGAATTTGTTCAACTATCCAAGATAACGAGAGGTCACAGGTTTGAATTCCGTAGGTTTGAATCCCATAGGAATTCTTCTCACAATTAATATGGGACTTTGTGCATTGATAGCTATGCTACATGTCATTGTAACATTAATCTTTCTTGAACACTGTATTTGCCGTTATTTGATGATTTCTATGATTTATTCCAAAATGTTAAATACTTTATATCCGTATTAAAAAAATTTAAGATTGAGTTATTTATGAAACTACCCATCATTATCTTTAACATGCAAAAAAAATAGTTCCACACATAATACGTTTCCTTACAAAGTTATGAAAAATCTAAGTTTGAACATTCATAATGTAAGTTTTGAGAACACTGTATTTGAACATTGTTTATATGTATGCTGTGACTAAGCAATAATAATAATAATAATAATTTGCATTTTTAAACATTTGATTATATATTGTTAATGTAGTATGAAAATTGAATGTTTAAATACTATGTTTTTGAAAATAACAAAATATTGGAAAATGTGACCCTTTTCTTGTTCCTGCGTATTGTGGAAATACTGGTTTTGCGACTTATGCTTCATTTAGTGAGCTCTGGTGATAATAAACATCTTGTTGAACCAAGGTCTACAAGTTCATGGGGTTATTGCTCTTTTGCTGTTGGGGCTCCACGTCTTTGGAATAAATTACTTTTCCACATTCGTTCAACCCAGTCTATTGATCTTTTCAAGAGTGCACATTGAGATGCATATGTAATTGTTTTTATTATGACGTATCAATATGTTCATGATATTTGTTACAGATTTGTAATGAGGAATCTGGAGTTACAATCATGTCATCGAGCTTCTCAAGTCCCTGACCTTATTGGGGTTGTATGCTCAACAGTTGACTGTGACACTGGAAGATTGTACGCATCAAATTCAAGAAATGTAGTGGGCCTAGATCCAGTCACAAACCAGGTTGATTTTTTTTTTAAATTACATTATTGTTTGATTGTGTTAATCATGAATCAATAAAAAAAAACAATTGAATAAGGACACTGAAATTTAAATGAGATTATAAGGCAAAACCTATCAAGTTACATTGCCGCTATATTAAAGAATAAGAATTTAAATAAGTTCATTTAAATTATAGGACCTTTCTGTAAGGAAACATTTTCTCTTTTATGGGCTCATCTTACACCCCATATGGCTACATTTTACCAATTTCTGCTATTGTTGGCATGAAGTTGCAGCTGTAATGCAGTGCCATTCTTACATCTGGATCAATGTGGGAGCAGTTATTACAGTGGTTGTGGTCAGAATTCCATTCAAGAGGTCGGGAATTGAGACTCACTCACTCCAGTTGCTTGTGTGTCTGGGCAACGCACTTTACTCCTATTGCTCCAGTCTACTCAGCTGTACGTTGGGTACCAGCAAATTGCTGGGAAGTAACCTGTGATGGATAGCTTCTCATCCAGGGGGAGTATTACACTCTCATCCGGTTTATGATACTGAAACTGGGAATAAGCTCCAGCCCTATGGATTTACTACTTATATATTTTTTATATATCTGGGATAATGTTTTTATTCCAGGTCTCATTGAATGTTTGTCTAGCCACTGAAGGCTATGTCATACCAGAGACTACGGATCATGTAATTGGCTTACAGCATATTCCAGACCAACAGTCTATATGTGCTGCCACCAGTAGAGGAGATGTCCTGCTGATCAATACTATAACAAATGAGGTAAGCATGAAAGTCTGTTTATGGGCACCCTACTTTAAATGTAGTGAAATTCAATTCATGAAAATGAATTACAGTATTTTCAGTAATAAGCACCCAGTGCTGTAAGTTTTATAAACACCTGGAAGAATTGTATTTTCAATTGAACAGTATTTTTGTAGAAAAAATGTGATTCATTTGATGATGATACTATGTTTTATTCAATCAGTGAATGAGTGGATGGATAACCTTTATTCATTTGTGAGGGGTCATCACAAAATGGGTCTAGTTGTACAAAAAAAGCAAAATTGTGTTATTGTTATATTCAGATTGAAGATATTATAAGCTTCAGTTTGGTTTTTTAATTAAGTTCATAGGTTGAGTATAACCAAAAAAAATTATTCTGACTACTCCATCTCTTCGAAACAAAACAAAAACATGTGGCCAACGTGCTTTTTGTATCTTAGCTCCGTCTTTGTGGAATTCTTTGCCTCTTTCTATTAGAAATTCTCCAGACTTACATTCTTTTAAGAGGAACTTAAAACATGATTTATTTCAGAAATGCTATTGATTCTGGTTTGGTCTCAATAAGTGCCTTTGAAAATTCTTTGAATTGCCGCTATATAAATAATATGTTATTATTATTATTATATAATTATTATTATTATTATTATTATTATTATTATTATTATTAAATATACATGAAAACACACTTTAGACAAAATCGACTTTAAAGATTAACAGCTGTTGACTTCCTGTATGTTTTTCAATTGATTTTGAAAAATAGCCATTACAAAATGTAGTTCAAACCTTGTTTGTTATAAGTAAATATAAACGGGATGTTAGTAATTATAAAATGTAAGTAACAAACTTGCCAAAACAACTGAAATCTCGTTTTCATAAAATTATGGCTTCCTGTGTATTTTGTGGATATCTCAAAATCACCTGGCGTACAACACAACTCATTTTGTCATGACACCTCTTATATATTCACCTGGTAGGAATGGCAAAGTGGATTTCCATTATTTTTTGCATTCTAATAATGAATGTACAATTTCTTGATTTTTTTAATAGATAGACTGTGTTGGTAGTGTTGACCAGGGATTGACTGCAATATCATGGAGTCCAGACCAAGAAATAGTGGTTCTTGCCACAGGTAAATTTACTACCACATATATTGGTAATGGTTGTTTAATTTACAGTACATTATTTTTGAGAGTTTTGGATTAGATGAGAGATATGCTACACTTCATTTTATTTTTACTTTGTTGTATAATTAGAATGACTATGTTAAACCCCATAAAGATACGTTGTTTTCAAATGTAAGGACTTTTTGCAAATTAAAGGCTTTAGATAGATAGAACTACTCACATTGGAAAAGGGTTGTTTTACTATCAAAATCGGAGTTGAACATTCTCTGATTCTTTTCTATGTTCCAAGGTATAATCATGACTTTGGTATTCAATTTTCAATTTTTATCATTGGAATTTTTTTCCTCTTCATCCATTCCAACATTTATAGTTTTTTTATTTTATTTTCAAGGTCAGAACACACTGATTTTAATGACAAAAGACTTTGATCCAATCACAGAGACCTCTTTACATCCAGAAGAATTTGGTGAAGGTAATTAATGACAATAATAAGTATAATGATGATGATGATGGTGACGACAACTACGACGACAACGATGATTTAGATGATGATAATCATGATGATGTTGATCACAATGGTGATGATGAAAATGTTGATCACTATAATGATGATGACAACGACGATGATGATGATGATGATGAAGATGATGATTATAATGATCACAATGATGATGGTGATGATGATGATGATCACGATGATGATGATGATGACGACGATGATGATCACAATCACAATGATGATCATAATGATGATGACGATGATGGTGATGATAATGATGATGATCACAATTATGATGGTGATGATGATGATAATCACGATGATGATGATGATGATGATGATAATCACGATGATGATGATGATGATGATGATGATGATGATGAAAACTTTTAGACCTTATGGCATTGAATAGTCTTTATTATTTCTCCATGTTAAAAAAAAACATGACCGCATCAATTCCGAAAAAAATGATGTGACCAGAGAACTGCCATTTTGTTTTCCCCTCATACATTATTGATGAATCTGTCTTCTCTGGCTATATATTTTTATACTTGTTTTTAGAATTAGTAGCATACATTATTATCGTCTGCAGGTAAACCTGTGACAGTTGGATGGGGCAAGAAGGAGACCCAGTTCCATGGCTCCATTGGAAAGCAAGCTGCACAGGCTAAGCCCGAGGCAGTTGGTATGTCAACAGAATGGGATGATGCTAAAATTAGAATAAGTTGGCGTGGAGATGGTCAATTCTTTGTGGTCAGTTGTATTAGTCAAATGACCGGTAAGTCAAAAAGTTCAAAGTTCAAACAGAACATTTGTTTGTTTTCAAATAATGCAGATGTCTATTTCAAGATAATGGTAAAAAATTGTAATATCAAATTTCAACCCGGTTTTAAGCGCAGTTTTTCTTTTTTTATCAGGTGCTCGTATTCTTCGTGTCTGGAATAGAGAATGCATATTGCAATATACTAGTGAGAATGTAACTGGACTTGAACATGCCTTAAGTTGGAAGTAAGAAATTAAATTTTGTATATTTGAGGCTCACTTTGCAACATATTTTTTCGGCATTATCTCACTTTTAAAATTTTGTGAAATTTTATCTATTAGGTTACAGCTAGTTGTTCTATAGATTTATCTATAGAAAGTTAAGTAGGTAAGCATAGAAATGCCTGTCTTATTGAAATAGATTATCCTTATTTGTTTATCAATAATTATTATCATTAAAATAAATTTCAGACCATCTGGTAGCTTAATTGCCTCAAGCCAACGTCTACCACATCGACATGACATTGTGTTTTTTGAGAAGAATGGTCTACGACACGGTGAATTTACTCTTCTATTTGAAAAGGAGGAAGTGAAGGTCAGAGGTCATTTTAAAATATGTTTCATAAAAGTTTGTTTAAAATCTGTTGATGTTTAAATAGTAACCTCAAATTAGCTACATTTTTAGCCAATCTGTGAAAAAATTCTATGGAAAGGTTTTTTAACTGATTTGAGTAGGTATGGGTGTCAACATTTACCAAAAAAAAGTTAGGTAGGGTAGGGGTGGGGAAAGTGCTTTTTTACAAGGTCAAAGGTCATTGACCTTTGCTAAAATGACCAATAATTGTATCTCATGAATCTGATATGTTACATGGTTGATATTGGCGTCAAAATGCAGGGAATTGAACTAAAAAGAAGATTGAAATACATTTTGATGCGTAATATTGACCTATGACCTTTAAATTTGAGGTCAAAAGTCAAAATAAGAATTTTGCATTGATTTTGGATAGATCTGTGAGGAAATCCTATAATATGGGTTTTCAACTGTTTAGAATAAATGTAGGTATTAATATTTACTTTAAAAAGGTAGATGAGATAGCAGGTTGTGAAAGTGCTCAAGGTCAAAGGTCATTGACCTTTGCTAAAATGACCTTATAATTGTATCTCAGGAATCCGATATGGTATGTGAATGATATTGGTGTCAAAATTTAGAGAATTGGAAAAAGAAATAAAATACAGTTTGATGCATGCAATTAAGGAAATTTGAGGTCAAAGGTCAAAATAGGAATTTTCTCAGTGTATTCGCATATTTGTCACATCTTAGCCAATGTAAGTTTAGACTTAAATGTACACAATCCCATTTTTTTAACTATTACTGTTTTGCCATAACTGCTGTGTAGAGTTTACGTCGAAAGTCATGGACTTCTCTTAAAAGACAATATAAATGGCATCATATCAACAATATATATGTAATTACATACATTTGAATTATCTAATGTACTGTAAGGGGCACAGAACTGTACTGCACAAAATACATATGAACATTTATAGTAACTGTATCAGAAATAATTAGTTGGTTCCTCTGTAGGGGGTAGCCTGTGAGGATCTGTTTCCTGTTTTTCCAGTTTCTGAAATTTTCCTTTAGTCCAGCTTTTTAAATTTCTGAGTGAGACGTCTTGACGCATGAGCCATTATTCCATTTTACCTGGTGAAGTAGCCAACCAACATCATGCACCTTACTTTCCACCTCCAAGTCTTGTGTTCTTGAGCATTTTACGGATAATCAGACTATTGAATAGCTGGGTCTTTTCAA
>JAOTQE010006937.1:0-11187 GCA_025631205.1 Nesometra sesokonis
TCTTCTATTCAAATACAACAATAACTCAATTTTGGTTTTCTGTACAACACGACTCATTTCGTGGTGACACCTCACATATATGCCATAAGTGCTCTAGTACTTATTCATGGGAGTACTGTACCTAAAACATTGTAGTAAATGCTATTTGATAATAATTAAATTATTTATTTTTTAGACAACTGTTTCCCTGGAGACTGAACTTTGTTCAAACCTGATGTATTTGTGTGTTGAATTGGAAAAAGGAAATTCTCCTCAGCCTCAAGATTTTACTCTTTCAGGGGAGCTGATTGGTTGTCAGCCGTTACGATGCTTAGGTATGTTACCATGGCGCAGTCAAGTCTCCAAAAACAGTCCATTCTTTGGACCATCCATGTTGTTCGGTTTTCTGGAATGTTCGGTTTAGAGAATCAAGTTTACCTGTATATTGTTTCCTTGATTTTTAGACATTAAAGTCACTTTTACACAGAAAATATGCAATGTTACTATAATAATATTGGTATTATTGCTAATCTGAACCCTTTCACACAGAAGGTCAAACTCCTGTTATTCTGATGGTTTGCCTGTATTTCAATGAAAAGCTGTAAAATTAGCAGTTTTTACCAATATTTCGACCTTTGCCAGATTTGCAACTAGCACTATCTTAAGCCTACTTCGAACTAGGGCTACAGTCGGTTGTAAAAATATGGGCACCTGTATAGAGTGACATGATGTAGATCTCAGGATGAGTTATAAACTTCCTGTAGTAGCATATAGCATGTCACACAAAATATAAACAAAATATTTATTTGAAATTTTACAAAATCCATTTTATTACTGAAGAAATTTTAAAGCACCTCTTCTCTGTTTATAAAATATATTATTGTTTATTATCAAACTTTAACTTATTAAGTTTTGTATTATATTAATTTCAAAAAATATTTAATTTATTATTTTATTCTTTATGCTGGGGGAGGGGGGTGTTCAGTGTTGTACACTGTTCTTACACAGAGCCCAGACTTCCTGAAGAGTCTAAAGAAATCATTGAGCTCTGTAATAAGAATAGTGCGAAATATTTTTGGAATCATAGGCACAATAATTTATTCTGACAAATCATGTTTCTTTTTATCACCAGGTGTAACTATAACAAGTATGACTGTGACCACATCAGATTCAGTACTTGAAAACTCAAACAGCAACGACATTACACTATCTGCCACTCTGAATAGCGATGCAAGTGATCCAGATTCTCTTTCAAACTTCTGGATTATTAAAGTATTCACAAGTGATAAGGATTTTAACGATCCAACTGGAAGTGGTGTACGGGTGAATGAAGCACCTGGGGCAATTATACAATCATTGGAAACCCAAAACCTTATTGCCGGTACTCCATTGGTGTTCAACCCAATAGCAGCATCTTTAGATATCCAGACCACGTGTGTACAGGCTTTTTTTGTTTGTGTGGAAGTGCGTCAAAACACCACCGTCCAGCCAAGAGTCGTGCTACTTGGACAGACTATTGGATGTACACCAATAACATGCAGAAGTGAGTATAGGATTGATTTATCCCTCTCAGTTACAAGTAACACACTATGTCACTCTTTTTTGCACTGTTGCTCCAATCTGCTTTCAGAAAAAGCCCAATGTCCCCTGGACCATCTCTTCCCCTCTTCTTTCTCTAAGAGTATAATTTATAATTTATGTGTTTATTCCAGGCAATACTACTTGCATAAATAGTATGTTATAGAGATAATCACATTATAAAATTGTTATAGTATTCAATTTATTAATTTATTGTATTCAATTTATTAATTTTATTTTGGAAACTTCTGCTCAAAAGATGTGATTTCTCCTTCTAACCTAAACTTTGTGACTACTATAATTCATAGACCTTATTGACACTTACGATTGGAGGGCCAGATCAGGATCTCGTACAATTAAGCCTGATCTAGTGTGTCTACATTAGTGGTCCAAAGAAGGGCAACTGGAAGCACAATCAGTTTTAAAATCTACATTAGCCTCACTTTTGTGATTAATTGTCACAGAGATCTTGTACTTTGCTTTAATTTTTTTTTTACCAGGATCCCTGAATATCCTATACCATTCTCAAGCAACTGTTTGCAAATATTCCTGTAAAGAGTAGCATTTTGTAGCCCATTTGATTCTGTATTTACACCTCTTGTACTTCTACCTGTCATATTTCCTTTGTAAGTAATTAATCAGCAATCAGGCATGATAAAAATGTATCAAATTATGGCAGTTGGAAAGTCAGCATACCTTTTATTGTTTTGTTGGTTATGAAAGGTAAAAAATTCCATTATGGTTCACTGTGAAAGATGACCCAACTCATTTGGAATACCTTGCAAGGTGATCTAAATTTACAAGTGAGTACCTAAAAATATTAATAACATATTAATGTTACCCTTTGAAAAAAATAATTCTTTGAAAAAAATAAGTATGTTAAGTTAACATGGTAGATAATGGTAGTGACAAGGTAGATATATATATAGTTAATAGGGCTAACACTGTAATAACTACCTTACACCAACCTTGCTACCTATCTGTATTATTCCATTATAACCAAGACCCATAAACCTCTCAATTAACCTTCCAATGGAGCCTACATAGGATATGGTCAACAATGCCCTACAATAGGAAAATACAACCATTAACAGACCTTTAGACTACTTATTGAGCTTAAGGTATCAATAACATCAACAAATATACTACCTAGTTACTAGGTAGTTCTCTGTGGTTCTAGGTAGATCTTCCTAGTAATTTAGCATGGTAGACCCACCTTGTTTGAGGGTGTTATTTTTTTAAAAGGGTAAGAAAAAGCACCGATATAATACTTTAAAATACTAAATATTACTATTTTTATTTAAGACGTTGAAACTACATCTACAACAGCAACCATTATCAGTGGTGGCAATTTTGTAGAAGGTGATAATTCTGCAACTGCCGTCCTCGACATTTCTGTCCAATCAAATGCTGGTGGTGCCAGTATTTCTGGAAGTGACCTTTGGAAGATGACCATGTTTATCAGCAGTACAAATGGTGAAGATGGGAAGATTGATACCAGTGAGACACCTCTGGTGCTGACTGCATCTCAAGCCAATGCTGCCCTCACTGCTGGCAGCCCACTAGTGATCAATAACTTGGAAGCAATGCTGCCATTTACTGGTGTCACATGCGATGAAGCTCTTTTCATCTGTATTGACTTCCGTAAAGGTGATGCTCCTTCACCGGATTTTACAATGTCTCCAATGCCAGATAGAGCAACAGCACAAGTTGGATGTGCTGCCGTTTCTAATTGCCAAGGTATGTTTTGGAATTATATTGTGAACATATTCTAATTACATTTTGAATAATGCAAATTTACTTAAAAAGAGAAGTTATCATAACTTGATGCTCCCATGATATATACATAGAGAAAGACATAAAAATGTTGAGGTTGTGGGCCATATTCCATATGGCCTAATTTACTGTCCCAGGATACGTAGGCCGTATACAGTACGGCCTCAATTTTAAGCGCTTTAGTGATGCTGCCCTATCTTAATGAGTAATTTGGAGATGAAGATACTGACTATGTGAAAGATTTTGACTGTAAATTTGTAGAAAGTGAATTTAAAGCAAAATTTAAGTAATACAAATGAACATTGCTAAGAAAATGCACATTTATACTTGAATGTTTCATTATCATTATTATTTTCCATAATTACAGGTGTTCAAATTGATTCGACATCTTTTATTCTGCAAACTGGTTCTCCATTAATCAGTGCTGAATCTAATGATCTTACACTCTCAGTCAGTTTAGACATCGCATCAAACAGTGGCACAGTCAGTGGAGACAATCTTTGGAAGCTAACCTTCTTTCCTAACAGTCAAAATGATGGAAGCGGTGCCTACACATCTTCCTCAACCCTTGTTGTGCCTTTTGCTCCAAATTCTGAAGTTATCCGCGATGTTACCACTGGATTAGATAACATCAATGGTGCATTAGATTTAACTGGAGTACTTTGTGCGAATGCTCAGTATATCTGTTTAACTGTTGCCAAGGGTGATAACCCCCAAACAGACTTTACAATTGAAGCAACAAGTGATTTGTCTTCCTGTTCAGCTGTAAATTGTGCCGGTAAGATTTGGAAATATTTAGTAAACCATGATTATATAATATCACTAATGATGTTAAAGAAAGTAAATTTTGTTCATCAATGTACCATGCACAATCATAATTTTTTTTGTCTTTAATCCTGATGCAAATATCAGATGACATTAGCCATAGTTGAAGTTGAACTGTTAATACTTTTCTGTATCGTTGATGCTAGACAATCAATGTAGCTGGAGGAAAGAATTTTCAGTGATGCCCAGACTGGACAGAGATATTCAACCTAAACTATAGTACACACATTTTATATATTTTCAGAATCTGTGATGTTGTTCAGAAGACATATCAAAATTGCAGGCTCAGAATGTCTTCAACAATTTTTCTTGTTTTTAATTCTTTGTGAAAGCCAACATAGTTCTTTGTGCAAAATGTAACGGAGAGTAGAAATTTGAGTGAACAAATTGTTTTTGCAACTTTACTAATAATATTTCATATTTCATAAACCTATTTAGAATCTATATTATTTAAAAATACATCCAAAAGTGATTGCTGAATTACAGTAATTCCATAAAAATGTTAAACTTAATTTTTTTATAATATATATATTTTTTTTGTTCACAGGTGTTCATATAACAACTACAGATCTCAGCATCATTGGTGATTTCACTATTCTTGAAGATGCTGTCTCGCTTCCATTTGATTTTGCTGTAGGTTTTCTTGACTATACCGATAAATATATGTGGCAGAGGCAAACCAAATGAGGCAAAGTTGCAAAACTAGTTTTCTAAAAAGGCAAAAATAAAAAAAATTGTTAATTTTTTCAAAAACTTTATATTACTTTAAAAACCTAGAATTTATACATTCAATTTTCATACTACATTAACAATTTTCAGACATATAATCATATTATGTTGAAAAAATGCAATTTAAAATGACCCTGCTTAGTAAATGTATACTGATAAGCAATTTTCAAATGCAGTTTTTTTTTTTCAAAACTTACATTTTAAATGTGTGAACTTTGATTCTTCATAACTTTGCAAAGAAACATCGTATGAAACTGTTTTTTTTTTTGCATGTTTCATAACCTATTGAGAATCACACTCTGACGTCAAAAATAGGTGGCGCCCTCTAAATTACCATGGAAACATACAGAAACATTCACTAAATGTATAGCGATCCATAGGATAACATAAAATTTAAAATTTTAGAAATGAAATCAAAACAATAAAATACCATTTTGTTAGTTGCATACAGTATATTCAACTATCCAAATGAGTTTTAAAGTGAAATATTAACATTTGAACCTAAAATTTTATCTTTGAAAAATTGGCAGTGTATTTTTCTACACTGAGCAAAATCGCGAGTGAACGTAAAAAAGCACCACCTATCGTTTTTTGTAGCCTGTGTCGTCATCGGCGTGAGAGTCTATAAAACCTAAATTTTAAATTTTTGACTTAGGCCTCCTTTGACTTGGCTCTGCCACATATATAATGTTGTTAGTAAAACCTTTAGAGCTACTTGATGTTTCGATTAGATACTTTCATCATCCACGGATTAAGAGTGCAGATACTTCATAAAGTAGGGATATATAACTAATTGATCTGAGACTTAATATTCATAGTCAATGAGTAGGTAGGAAAAAAAGTTACAAGAAAGCACCATTTATAGCGAGGTGTGAAGGCTATGATAATAGTCATACAAAGAGTATGGGAGTGGCATTTAGTTCAGTTGGTTTAGCTTGTGGAAATCACTGTGCTGTGCGCTGAAATGTGACTCACTCATGGTTCGATTCAACACCACTCCACTCTCCTTGTGTTTCGGCTGGAGGGTTGAAGTTACTAGCGCACCATCTTTCGGATGAGACGTTAAGCCATTGGTCCCGTGTACAGCATGGCTCATGTGCACATTAAAGAATGCAGTGCGCTCTTCAAAAAAGAGTAGGGGATTGTATCCTGTGTACTGCCCAATAACCACCAGGCAGACACCACTGGCAATAAGTCCACTTTGGACTTTCGTGGGTTATCCTTGGTGTTCTACAACACTAAATATACCACACAAAACCAAATAGTATTTTTCAAAATGGTCTATGGTATCCTTCACCAATTCAAACTCGCCCCCTGGTGCGCTCAGTTTTTCTGTACCTACCAAACTTAAATATGGATCTGTGCTGGTAGCTGCTAACAGGCAACTGATAATACAACAATGGAAATATGTTTTTTTCCACTCAAACGTAAATTTGTATTTCAATATTTTCTACAACGAATAAATTTAATCAAAAATCAAAAAATGGTCAATTAAGTCAATCTAGTTGAGCTTACATTCCATTTATGTACACATTCTTTGTATGTGAACAAAATTTAACCAAAAAGTTGGAAGATATGAACATATATAAACAAAAACAACAATCCTGATTTTCAAGATATTTGTTTAGTTGAGCAAGGCAACACAAAGATTTTTTACATTACATTAGCTGTACATCCCCATTACAATGTTTTGTCAAGTCTTATCACTATGGATAATTAGATTAGTTTCCACTTGATATCTTAGCTGTACTGTATATTCCTATCCTTTTTAAACATTTAATGTGATAAGCCACTGAGGGGGATAATTCAAATTACCCTACATTTCTTTGAAAAGGTGGGGTAAAATTTATCGAACCCTCTTAATGGGAATGTACACATAATGTAGATATATTTTAGTAATGAAACTTACTACAATTTAGGTGTCACAAGTTGTAAAAACAGAAATCATCAAAAATTTGTTGTGTTCATTTCACTTCTTAAAATATGTATGCAAGTACCCTTTTTTATAAGTTCAACACCTTATTGATTTCAAAACAATAGTTTTTAACATGTTTCTGTTAAATTATTGTTCTCAACACATTGGCCCTACTAATATTGTCAACCTATTTTAGACCGAGTAATGCTATAAATTCCCCATGAAAACTGGGGAAGATTTGTAAATTCCAGGAGCCAGAAATTCCTGGAGAATCCAGGACAATCTTGGAGGCTTGGGAGCTCTGACAGTTCAATTCAATTAATAAATATTTATTTTGTAGTTGGATGTCACTTCTAATGCGGATGGAGCATCTGTAGAGGGTGATAACCTCTGGGATGTTGTAGTCTTCCTCAGCACAAACAATCAAGGCACAGGAACACGCATTTCTGAGTTAACTGCTACATTGGATAACCCCAGCGAGAATCTTGCAGCTGGTAACAGCATCACACTCACAGGAACGGTGGATTTGGATCTGAATGGTGTTATCTGTCAGAATGCTAATCACATCTGCGCTGCCTTGTCCAAGTCAACAAGTGCATCTCCAGATTTCTCCATTGAAGATAATGAATACATTTCTTGTAAACAATTTGCCTGCGAAGGTTGGTAAAAGCTTTTTGGCTTTTGTGTATTTTATTTCTCATCATTTGGGGCAAGACATGGCAAAACCACCAAGTTATCGCAAAATGAAAAAAAATGAGTTAATATTGTAACCCGTTTCAGCATTTTATAAGCTTTAAGATGAGGCGTCAATTGATCTATAACCAAAGTTATAGAGCAAAATATACAAAGTTTCTTTTGTATTTCTTTACATTTCCTGTTGTTTATTTGCTTATTTCTCAATAACTTCCTGTGCGACAACTTGGTGGTTTTGCCATGCCTAGCTTCATTTTATAAAACAATAGTTAGGTGGAAGTCAGAACAGTAATAAAATCAATTTATTAATGTAATTGTGCCTGGAGAAATAAGCAAAACAGGATGCTTTAAGTCAAATTCCACCAGAAAAAAATAAATAATGTTTTCGGCACAATAACAAAACGTTGGCTGGATGTAACAAGACATTACAAAGACAGACACAAGGAGAATGTGAATGTAAATAAAACAACTGACCCTAATATTCAAGGTTTCAGGTCTGTTGTGTTTGGCTAACACATATATATATACATATATTTAAGTGTATATGCAAGATCAAATTTAAGATACAATATTTTGAAGGTTATATTTCTACAAGAAAACTAACCATCTTTCTTTATTTTAGGTGTGGTAATAACAAACACTGCTGTATCAGTGAACAATGGTGACCCTGTCCTACAGTTGACAGAAATCTTTGATGTCAATCTGGATGTCACATTGACCACTGCAGATGTATCTGCTGAAATCACTGGCACAGATCTATGGCAGATTGAGGTGTTTGTCAGTGCAAATTCAGATGGTTCAGGAAATATGGATGTAGGTTGAAATGTACAATGCTAATAATACTCTTTTTTTCAAAACAAACATAAACAGGCAATGCATAAATGAAAAATTCAACAAATTTCAAAAAAGAACTTAATCAATATTACTCATCATGGAAGTCTCTCAATACTCTTCAAATAGATTACCTTTAAAACAAATCTCTATACAAATCCTAACATCTGTGACAGTTCTTTAGTACAAGACGATGGGGTTTAATTTTCTTTTTTACAATGAGTACAATTTGTTTAAACAGATGTTACTGAAGGATGCATTCTATAATATATGAGCTGCACAAAAAACCAATGTAAATGTAGATAATCTTGACTCTTTCTAAACCATACCTGAAAAAAACCCAACTCTATAAAACTAACCCTGTCTGCTGGAGTAAGTCTTCCGGAGTGTAATCTGCCCAGTAAAACCTACTGAGTTAGTTTAACCAGCCTGGAATGCCCAATGTGGACAGCTCGACTTGGTAAATCTATGAGTCATAACCTTGGGTAACATGGCTTATTTTACAAGGTTTACCAAAGCTTATGGTGAAACTAACAATGAAAAATAATCCAAGTGCAAATTTACGGCAAGAGTTAGCTTTTGAAATGTTACCAAATCCAATCAAATTGCAACTTAACACTATTTTCTGATTTGAGTATTTATTTTTACTTCCAAAGTATGCAGCAAATGCTGTTCTGACCAGTGCCCAAGCTGATACAACTGTAGCAACAGGAACATCAACAACTATCGCAGGTGTATCAGCCACTCTGGACTTGAGGCAATTCCGATGTGATCCTGATAACAATTATCTGTGTGTCACATTATCGAGGGGTAGTTCTGCTTCCCCCCTCTTTAGTCTTGAAGGTCAACCAGCAGAGGCCTTAACAGGTTGTGTTCGTGTGGACTGCGAAGGTATCTTTCAATGTCTTTTTTATCTATGTTATTTGTTTATTCAACCTTTTCATCTACAAACTTTTCATTTATATACAGGTACCTTATATTTTACAGTATGATTCAGCCAATGATGTTGTTAATCTTTGACAATCATAATTATAATAATGAAATTTATATAGTGCTTTTTGCCAAGGCCTCTAAGCTCTTCAAAATTATTACTCCAGTCACTGGGACTGACACCTATGGAACACAAGATATTCCAAAATGTAATCAGTGCATATGGCATTTGTACCTCCCAGGTACCCAATTATACTGCTGGGTGGAGAGGGGCAATGTGGGTAAAGTACCTTGCCTAAGAACACAAAAAATCGACCAGAGTGTGCCTCAAAATGCCAACCTCACAAGGTTTGAAATGCAACG
The DNA here is from genome assembly GCA_025631205.1 of Nesometra sesokonis. Taxonomy (NCBI): domain Eukaryota; kingdom Metazoa; phylum Echinodermata; class Crinoidea; order Comatulida; family Antedonidae; genus Nesometra; species Nesometra sesokonis. The sequence continues at coordinate 9,620 of JAOTQE010006937.1, forward strand.
GCTGTGCCAACTTATTAAATAATAAGTTTTTAGAACGGTGTATATATTTGTTTGTGCTTGTATTACTTTTGGTGTTCTTTGGCGTTATTTTACTATGGTAGTGTCTTGTATCATAAAACCATTTTCCAAACAATATGTTGTATCTGATTAGGTATCAGAATAACTGATGTAGCTGTTACTGTGACATCTGGAAGTCCGATGAAAGAAGGGAACAATGCACAAGACATACGATTCGATGTTGAGATTTCATCTGACACTCTCTATGCTGGCATCATTGGTGATAATCTATGGGCAGCGGAGGCATTCCTAAGCGCTGTATCAGATGGTAGCGATAAAACCGACTTCATATTAGCCACGATTTCATCGAGTGAGATTGATAAGGATCTTATTCCTGGTGTAACATTAACCTTGCAAGGATTCTCTGGAATATTTGATATCAGTGGGAAGCGATGCTCAGAGGTGATGTATTTGTGTGTGGAGATTGATGAGAATGCCATTGCTTCACCAGATTTTGACTTCGCCAGTACCCAGACACTAAGTGATCGTACAGGATGTACAGAGATCAGATGCTTGGGTAGGTATACAAATGTATTGTACTGATCTGTTCAATCTGTTATTATTATTATTTATTTATTTATTTCAACAATATTTATAGAGGGTTATTTTTGTTATTTTTATTGGTATTGCTATCATTATCATTATCATTATTATCATTATCATCATTATCATTATCGTTATTATCATTATCATTATTATTATCATCATCATTAATCATATCAATAAATAGTTCAATGCTTTAAAAGTAACAAATCAATAATTTATAAACTATATTTTCTAGGTATTGGTATTGAACAGGTAAATCCAAATTTTGATAATGGTGGAATCGCTGAAGGGGATGATCAGCACACATTCAGTTTTAATGTTGAGGTGTTCCCATGGGCTGGTAGCAATACTATCTCTGGTATGAACATCTGGGACCTGAACGTATTTGTAAGTGCATCAAATGATGATTCCACTCAGAGATTTGCAGAAAGTCTTGCATCACTAACACAAAGTCAGCGAGATCTTATGTTGTCGCCGCCGACAGCGCTAGACTTCCAAGGGGTTAGCGCCACTCTGGATCTGTCTGGTCTAACTTGTGATGACTACATGTATGCATGCGTGGAAGTAGTGAAAACTGGAGCAGAGGCACAAGGCATTACCTTAGGAGGTTATCCTGATGAAAATGACATTGTCGGATGTGAGCAGATCACCTGTGCAAGTAAGGTTATTTTTTTCATTTTCGTATAGCACTGTATTGCCTTTTTTGTTGTAGGTGTTGTCGCAGTGATATTTGTTTTAAAACTCCAATTAGATAGGTTGAGGATTTGAAACTCAAGCTTGCAAATTGTTTTTTGTCCATGCACCGCATTTTAAAATAATAACTATGTCTTTTACTAGTATAGAAAACTTCCTTTTACTTTTTTTATTTTTCATTGTATTGACAAGACAACCTTTGTGCGAGTTGTATGGCTGAGCGGTTAATGCAGGGGAACCGTGAACCATAGCAATAACAACAGCATGGGTTC
>JAOTQE010006959.1:0-11187 GCA_025631205.1 Nesometra sesokonis
GTTGGTTTTCTTTTTTGAGAAATTTGAAATTTTTATGTCTATGTCACAATTTGTATCCCAACTTGGTGGAATGACCCCAATGCAAAAAATAAAATAAACAAAAATAAAAAAATAAATAATAGATAAATAAAAATCAAAACCATCATCAATTAACAAGACAAGAAATCTCATAAGTTGAGTTTATCTTCAAAAATAATTCGTATTATTATAGTTATAAACCGCGATATTTTTGTCGTCAATAACACAAAAACTCTCTGTGGGGGTTCCATTTCCAGGCATGTAGAGACCTTGAATTTTAAAATCTTCTTACCTCAGCCCCAACCATAGTGGGGCTGAGGTCAAATTTGACTCTCTAGCCGGACCACTTAAAAATTGCTTCCGGCGGCTCTGCTGCCAACACTCATGCATGAAGACCAATTTTGGATGTCTTATGCATTCATCAGATTTTCTCATACATGAGTAGAAATTGTAAAAATGTAAATAAAACCGGACCTGTATACTTAAAAAACCTAAAAAATAAGGCAAAAATTGCATAAACGATTACTATTTTCATGAAAAAGTTGGCAGGTATAGCAATGTAAAATAGTATATTATGCCACTGACATAAAGAATACAGTATATCTACCTTAAAATATACAGCACTGCTTGACCTGGGCACTTGGAAAACTTTGGATATTTTCTTATTAAGACATGAACCTGCTCTACCTCGGATTGACTCAATCCTTACCACCAATTTAAAACTAGCAAGGATATCCGTAGTAGCCTGCCAGCTAATAACAGTGGCAGATCGAGGGAGTATTTTCTGTGTGCTGTGGCTACCTCCAATTTGAAACTGTTGAAAAGCTGCCTGTAAAAGAGGTGCCAGCTAAAGAGGGCCACCAGCAAGGAAAATGAACACGGGTAACAATGGTGTAAGTGGCTGTATGTCAGCCAGATAGACCAAAAAAAGCTTTGTTTTGTTGACTCCAGGCTGACGGAAATTTGGCCATAAGAAAAAATGCTTTTATTATTTGCTTGTTAAATCCAGATAGAGAACTTGCAACCTGGTTAGACCATCAAGTGGGTGATTTGGTCTGGATATTCGTAGTAAAATTGGGCTGAGGCACAGTAAACCCTCAAAGCTGAAACTGTATCTGCCCATAGTAACTGCTTTTTCATATGTTATTTTCCATCGTGTGGACACAAAAACATTTCAGATCTAGACAAAATTTTGATGGGTTTATATTAAGACCAAAACCCGATCTGGCTCGGATCATCTCCATTTGTAGCACCACCAGAAAATTTCACTGAACTAAAGAAATCCCTGCTAGCCAAGGACCTGGTACTGCTTGTCCACTAGACCTACATATTGAAAAATTACTTGTAGTCTCGAACAAAAAGTTTAATATATTTGGTATTTTACGTCACAAATACTGATGTGGTTTAGTTGATTTAATTAAGAAATTTTGAACATTCAAGAAGAACAGCCTGACGACCACCCCCTCCCCGAAATCATAGATCTGGCCCTGATTGTCATTACAAATGAATTATATAAAATGTAATTAATAACTATTAAACAAAGTAAGAATGTTAATTAAATTATGGTGTATTTAAATTAAACTTAGTTAAAATACATTTCTTTATCATTATATATTTAGAAATGTTGGTGATTTTCTAAATGAAGTTTTGAAAAAAATTAATAAGATTTTTACCAAAATATGTCCGTGCAGGATCTTGATTCAAAGCTAAATTAAAAATTTCATATTATTCTAAAACAATTTTGATACAATTTCATAAATTTCTCGCCACCTTTGATAGTAATAAGCGATATCCAAATACCGATGCATTTCTCCTCAACTGTGCACTACTTATCCGGCAGCATTTTTTTATTGCTTATTTATTGCCCCAATTCAGATAGACGCAAAATCCTCGTCCATGTTTTAAATTCTTGAGCAGTGTATACTATACATATTAATATCAGTTGTTCTTTTGTCACATCTAACAAGTTCGCTTCGTTGATATTTCACTTTTATTATATTCGAGACCATAGTATGAAGCAGTGGAAATGTAAGTAGCTTTTACTTTAATTTAAAGTGATATTCTTAATGATATTGCTTTTATAATCAGCCAAGAAATCTCAGATTTTATTACACAGAGATTGTCGTGACCATATGTTAGTATGTTAAGTATTTTGCAGTGAGCATCTCATATACTTTGCAACGCATTGTTTAAGCAATCTGTATTGCTTGTCTTTAAGACAGTGATAGGCCTACAATATGTCTGTGTTTATATAACTTAAGATTAAACTTAAAATAAATAATATAAATATTTAAAAATTTATCCTTGAAGGAGAAATTATTTTTTAAACATAAAAATAAGTTGATATTAGATATTGCACAAATGTAATTAAAATTATCAAATTAATTCAAATAAATTATGTAAGATGTTGTTTTTTTTTAAAAATCTGTTTATTCAGCATCTTTTTTGTGGAATATTTCTTTAAATGTTACCGTAAGAATACAGTATCTTAATAATGAATTTTTTTTAAGCTCCGATGAGGAAGTCTAGAATCACCCTTCTGATTAAGTAGTAGAGCATTTTTGCAAGGGTGAGTGGTTTATGAAACCTTAATGCATTTAAACGTTTTCAAAGGTGTACATTTTTAGTTGTATTTAAAGAAATCATTAGTAATATATACCTTAATGACATGGATACAGACCCATCAACATTTGAGTTGTTATTTTATACATAAAAACATTTTCGAAACCCAAAAACAGTTTTTCCATGTTCAAGGCTGGTGGGCTTGGTACTGTATGTCCAAATCACACGTTGACTGGGATTTGATGCAAGTTGACTTATCAGGATCAGTATGAGAATATATATTTGAAAGGAAAATAGATAGAAATTGTCAGTTCTTGTATGTATCTATTCTATGTGTGGTTATCTGAAATTATCCATACAGTCGGAGGATTATTCTAGAGTTTGGCAGCATAGGGAAAGAGAAACTGCCAAATTTTATATTATATGTTACAGTGAAATGAACCTAAAAAACAAATGAGTTAGAATGAGAAAGCATATGCCAAGGTGGATTTACAAGAGCACATCTGGTGCACTCACTCACCCCCCCCCCCCACATAGCTTCAGAGTACATGTGCTCCCCTCATATATTAGGTGCAAGTAATTTTAACAGAAAAGAGTCGAAAACCACACAAGATAAGACAAATATCTTGTTTTGCTTGTCAGAATTAAAACCATTAACACACTCATACCACTGGAAATATTGTGCGCCTCAGTCACACAATTCTGAATGTTCCCCTGTATGTCATCATAATCATCAGAAATGAGTTAACATTGTTCATATCTAAGATCAATATTTAAGAATTGTAAATAAGGTTAAAGTACTTGATAATAATTGCTTTAGATTTAAGATCCTTAAAGAGCACTTGTATAATTTCTGATCTTGGAGAAATAAAGTTAATTTATGCAAAGTTCACCTGTAATGGAAGCATGTGGTGCAAGAGGACAATCTGAGTCTTGTAATTTGTTTATGTTTTTGAGCAAGGTACGTATCTGCAGTTGCTTCTCCCCACCCAGGAATAGTGCAATAGTGTACATGACTCTCAATACCTTGATGGTGCCAATGATTGGGGTAATAATGTGGAGAGCACCCTGAGACTTACTGTAATTGTAAAAAGTACTATATAAAAGCCTACATATTATTATTATTTTCTATATTATATTTAGAATTTTAGTACTGTTTAAATCCACTCTTAAGCATACATGTAAGGCCATCTCTAATTTGTAAGTGGTTGTCATACAAAACAAGCCATTTATTATTAGATTTTCGTAGCACTTGTGTTGTTCACATGTTGGAGAAATTAAAGTTGTCTATTTCGGGCCACGGTCGATATAAATATTTAACTCAACAAATAGTGAGGTGTTCTGGGTTGTATTTCTATCATATTTGGTAGGAATTTTGCAGCCTATTCCATTATTTTTATGGGAGCACAGGGGCATCACCAGCTTTTTTCAAGAAGGGGTGCGTTTTTGAAAAAAAAAGACAATACGTATCTACTCAAGGGGTGAATCCAGGATCCGCCCCTGGAGTTTTCATTTTTTCAAGCAAAAAATGTATTTGTGCTTATGATTTGCGCTCAACTGCAGCTCTGTTATTGTTTCTTTTCGGGTCTCGTGGCGGGTGTGTTCACACCCTCCGCACCCCTGGTGACGTCCCTAGAGTAGTTGCATATTCGACTAATCCTTCCCTATTCAAAGAATATGATTAGGCCTAATTTGTATCTAGGTGAGACACTCATAGACTACATATACCACATTTGGTTTGTGTAATTCTATGCAAAGTTCAACCCTACTGTTTACAGTTAAACATCCACGTTTGGACACCTCTGTTAAGGGGACACCTTCCCTAATGGGCTGTTTGTTCACCAACCTAACCGATGCATTTTGGTACCTCGCGTAACTGACCACCACCTGTGTAAGTGGCCTCAGACACTTTAAATTTAAATTAAAATTTGAATTTTTTTAAATGATAACTTTTCTCTCATAATCTGTCAAATCGATCAACAAAAATTTTTTAATTTTTGGATTACAAATACAATTTTTTGTACAAAATCCTTGTACTGTAAATCAAATTTCTAAACCAACTGATCTTAAAAAGTAATTAATAATATTAAATTAAAAATAAATTAAAAAAATATAGAATGCATGGTCTTGAAATTCTAAAGACCATTTGCATTGAGAAGGCTGTAAAATGTTGGATGTATGTATGACACTCTATTGGCTGACCACCTCATAAGCAGCCACACCACCAGTAAGCAGGGATGTCCAGGGGCAGATTTAGGGAGGGGGAGGGGTGCAACTGGCGCATGCTCCCTACTATCGTCAAAACGTAGTTGATCTCCCCAGATATTAGGTGTGGCAGGTGAAAAATTTACCATTAAAACCCAAAGTGCGGGCAAAATACCGTACTTTTGCAGGGCACCAAAATGGGAAATTACCTTTTTTCTTTTTTTTTTGCTCGCCAAGAAAAAATTGGCAACCACGCCCACCCAGACCTGGAAAAGTGCCCCCACCTTTTGGTGGGGGGGGGGGGGAGGTCCACTTACGACGAGAGGTCTACTTATGAGAGGTTCAACCTAAACGGATTATTACATAACTGATGCTCTGTAAGTGCCAATTTCTACTTTAAGTAGTTTCCATAAAAAATGAAACGTAAATTATTAGAATGTGGCCCCTGTAGAAAATAGAGATTGCTGGTGATACTGAAATTGTAGTGAATATTCGAAGTTTTGTTTTAACACACCAAACAGTAGTCTATATGTATCATCGTGTTAATTAAGCCAAAATAAGTTCGCCACCATAATATTTCTGTTGAATTTTAAATAATTATCATGGGTGCAGAGGTAGGAGAATGGGGGATGTGTCATCACATATTCTCCACTTCTGATAGGAAAACCAAATTTTGTTTTAATAAAATAGAAAGTAATAACTATTTTATGAAAGTATACCCATTATGAATGCCTGGAGGCTTAGTATTTTAAAAAATGTTCTCCCCTTCCCAAACCCAACCTTGGTGCAGTCGGTCTTTCTTTCTCCCCTCTACCCTCATCCCCATATTAAAAATGGACCTGCACCAGGGATAATTACTATTATTGTAACAGATGAAATATGAATGATTAGCTTGATTTGTTTATTAATATAATCCATATAATCAACAGCCATCACCAACCAGTCAATGCAATTCAAATCTAAACAACATATTGAAGCAGATGGCGCAGCGGTTGCATTTCGGACCTCCAATCACGTGGTCGGTGGTTCGAGGCTCACTCTGGTCGCTGTTTCTGTTCTTAGGCAAGACACTTTATCCACGTTGCCTCTCTCCACCCAGAAGTATAAATGGGTACCTGGGAGGTACAAATGCCATATGTGCTGAATACAGCTGCAACATTAAGGAATGTATTGTATTTCATAAGTGTTTGTTCGAATGACTGGGGGTAATAATTGTGAAGCGCTTAGAGGCCTTGGCAATAAGCGCTATATAAATGTCACATATTATTATTATTATATTATTATTTATGCATAAATTATATTAATTAATTTTTTTAGCTTGCAATAACTCATCAAGTCTTTTTAATATTGACATAATGTAACAAAAATACCAACCATTAATATGCTAACTTATGGCTGATACCAAATTACAGCATATTTATGCATAAATTATCATAAATTACTACCAACAACAGCTGGGCACAACTACCCTCACAAATTATTGTTGAAATAAATTAAGAACGGTTAACAGCATCTATTGGTAATAATTTATTATTACAGTTGCAATTTGATTTATTCATTTACATGTTAGATGATATGAAGCCTTTCGTTAAAGTGTTAATTAAGGGATTGTAATCCTGGCTATAAAATTTGTTACTTATTATTACATGCAATAATGAGTTACTACTACTACTACCATACTCTACTTGTTGGATGTAGCCAAGTACTGTATGCCATATAAACATATCAATTCCTATCAACTACTAAATTTTATTTTGATTTGTAATTGATAATAATTGTTGTATAGTATTTTATTAAAAAAAAAAAGAATAAATCTCAAATAGAGACAGAGAACATAAAAACATACATATAAAATTGTGAAACCTATTTACCTGGTGACAAGAGGATTCAAGTAATGAATGTGAGGTACACTAAAATTTAATTTTTCATCGGGTCGCAAGCAGGGCTCTCTCTAGTTTGAGGAGAGAAGAGTTATTAAACCCATTAACTCACCTGAAACCCACACACATCGAGTAAGATGCTTGCAAATAAGACCTCCCCCACACACTTCTATGTGGTCCAGACGTAATCGTCGATGGTGAACGCAACCCACCCGGAACGGTGATGGAATGCATGTGCATATTATTGATAATAACTAGTAATTACAAATTGTAAGTGAATGCTGTGAAGCAAATCCTAGAACATTCCCTGGACTCCCCTAAAAAATTCACCCTTTACTGGCCCCCTTCCGCCCCCCTTCCCCTGTCCAAAAGTCTGCATCCTCCACTGCTTGCCTGGGTTGTTATCAGATTATTGGATCCATTAACATTTATATTTAAAATAAACATGGTCAATTATTATTAGCGTAATCTAATTAAGCGGCTAAGACTGTGGCCCTCTATATGTTGTGACATGAGACAGCAAATAGTTTGGATCGTTATGTGGTTATGGTGGTTGTATCTCCTATTTTTGAATACACTACTATAAATGTATGTTTATTGTTATTACTAAGTTTGGCCGTTTTAATAACATTAATAATACTCACAAAAAGAATTATTATAGCTTGTAAATGTAAAAACGAGTATATTTTAACAGCAATCTTTGGCTACGTGCTAACTAATATGGTACGAATCCTCCAAATTTTTGGGTACGGGTTGGTTTAGGTATGGGTTGTCCTGTATCCACCTGTATTGTAAAGAGACGGCCAGAAGGAAGGCGCTACAAATAGATTAAAAACAAAGATAGTATGAATAGTTATACTCGATCGGGGCCGGGTACTGGACGAATAGTTAGTCTACAAACGTCGCCTACAGTAATTGATTTTACCCGGAAAAACAAAAGAACGAAACTCCGCTGTTCAGGGCGTTCAGGCCTATTTAATCTGACAAGCCCTGACCTCCAGAGGTCAAATTGCTGTAGAGACTATGATTAGCAGCAAAAATTTGTTTTGTTTGTTTTTATTGTTTCTTTACATACAAGAATATAACATACAAAATCCAAATACTGTAACTAAAATAACCATAATATTAGACAAACAGAAGATAAGAAAATTAGTAAAAGGAAGCCAAAATAGGTTTTGAAATAAAATTTTAGCCATGGCTACCTGTTAAAATGGTGGCGAAGGCAGCATTAGACTGGGGACCAGGGGCGGCCCCCAGACATTGGTTCAAAATGTACTATTGCACGATAAAATTATCACTTAGAAGTCTTAGGCAAGGCAATAAGTGCTACTGCATATAAATGTATCTAATAATAATAATTATTATCATTATCATTAATTCATTATCATTTACATTATCATTATTAATTATTATTATTACATCTTTTTCAAAATCCTCCACAACGATGAAAGAGTTCTTTATTGGAGTTATCAAAATTATGAGAAACTTTTTTCAAAAATGTTTTTTTTTGGTTTTTATATACAATGGGAATGGAAACACTATGTTTTAATGGTGTATTAATTTAAATAATTGTTTTCTCTTATAATAAAAGCTAGAAAAACATTTTTTAAAGTTTTATCTTACCTGTATGCTTTATCATACCTGTCAACAATTTCACGTCAATAACATGATGTGCAGCCTCAAATAGGGTGGGTGGTTAAATTGAGGGAAGTCCCCTTCCTTTCAAAAAGTTAAAAAAAATAAACCTGTGTATTTGATTATGAATGTTAAGTAGGTTCTATTCTGTGAATACTTACCTACATAAGGCTGACAATATATATGCCTTTTTTCTCCAAATACGAGAGAACACCCCTTGAAATTAATGGCACATCCTGGAAACTCCCGGCGCTATAATGGAGATTGTCAATGAAATTTTATATTGTTTGTGAAAGTGGTAGGAACAACTTTGCTAAATGGGTAAGTGAAAGAAAATGAAAAACTGTAGTCTATCATACAGCCTAAATCATTAGGTTTGACAGGTATGGTTTAATTGTTAGAAAAAGGGAAATTTTTCATGGCTTGTTATAGAAGTTTGATTTGTGCAGACAGAATATTATGCTAAATTGAATATTTTAATGCTCCCTTTTTGTAATTTTTTTAAACCGTAGTACAGTATGCGTGTTACTAAATTAAAAATTTAAAGTAAAATATGATGTGATTTAATGGATTATTTATTTATTTTTCTGTCTTAAAATAGTAACAATTTGACAATTTACAATTCAAATTTATGTCATGTAAATAATCGAATAAAATAAATCCTTGTTTGCATATGTATCATAATAATTCTTAAACTGCATGGCATTAACCCCCACTACAGTAGTGTGGGACATTTTTAAAGGAAACATAAATGTCATAAAAATACTACTGTAAAAGAGGTGACTTTGATTTTTTTTTTTTTGTTTTTAGAATTATATTGGCCTATGAAATGATCAAAAGTATGACTTATTTTCATGATTTTAAATGAAATAAAATTAGTTTTGATTCTAGAATCATGAACATCATGGAATTTCCAAGTTGATACAAAATATACATGGTGAATGGAGAGCAGGTGAAATGTTTTTTAATTGCAAATACCTTCAACTTCAAAAAGGGTGTGTGATGTGTAGTCTCATTTTTATTTTTGTGTCCCGGTAGAACCAACGATTCCAAAACGTATTACAGTATTAGCTTCGGTAATAATGGGGCACACAATTCACATTCAAATTTATGTTCCTTTTATTGCAACTTTTGAAAACAGATTGAATTTCATACAGTATACAGTAGATATATATAAAAATGGTAAAATATTTAAAACAGTGAGAGTTCATACAAAATCTACAAGATTAAGAAAAAAGAACCATTGATATACAAAATTCATCTGTTAAAAATGCAATTAAATTGTTTTTCTACTGAATCATGACTTCGTTATACTTTAAAATGAACAGCTAAATTGCTTTTATTTTAAAAATTATTTTCTGCCAGTAAATCTTTTTACTACTTTATGTTAACAAACTGTCATACGAATTGCTAACATCACTTCATCATGTAAAGCAGATCATCAGAGAAGTTGGACCCATAAATAGAATGAGACAGGATGTAGGTAGATTATAAGTTATAGATTAAGATTGTCATTATCTTCATATTAGATATTTCATATACTAAATATAATGAACTCTCCCAATACTGAACAACCTGCATAAAGTTGTACTGTGAAATCTAAGGGGGTGGGAAGACAGTTGGATATCAAGCACATGGGGTGATTTTTTCTGTGTAATTGGGCGTTAGTTTTATTTTTGGGAGTCACTTTTGTAAGGGCCGCACATAATATAAAGAATAATAAAAAGAATATTTTCATCTTAGGGCAGTCAGAAAGAACAATGTAATTTCTAAAATTTTCTACAATAAAGAAATCTGTACCTGTTACACTTGTTTACTTTATGTATCATATATTATTTTATTAGCTTATTTAAAGTAGGCTTGCTTACTATGTTTTACTTTTAACAAATATCTTTGGGAGATCAATCCACTCTACAATATTATGTTTTAAACTATTTTCAATCAGTATCACAATGCAAATTATAATCCATTCTTAATTTAATCTTGTTATTGATGAGCTAAATGAAAATCAGTGTTTAAAACAAGAAGTATTTAGACAGAATCAAGATTTCCGTTATGAACATTTATAAGTCATTAAGAACGCTATCATATTTAGCTCTGATGAGGAGCTTTAGAAATACCTGTGTGATTAATTGATTGATTAACGTATATTTTTTTTATAAGTAAGCGAAGAATTCAGGGTAAAGGTGAAACTGTTTTAGAAAATATTGTTTATTTTTACCTTAAACACTTGGCTCACAGATTAAGTCTTATGCTCAACCAATGAAAAAAAAACAAAATAATTTTTAAAATAGAAGAATTATTATATGTTCTACCGTGGAATCAAGCTTGTGACCTTCATTTTATTAGAATGATGCTGTTAAAAATGGGAACTTGAACAGATGTGAATTACCCTTAAATCAGACACTGACCCGTCATATCCCATATATTGGTAAAACAGCTATTTATGTGGGCAACTTGAATATTTGGGCCATACAAATTATAGAATAGGTTGCCAGAGTGACAATCAAGTATTTCAGCATTTTGCAAGCTCTGGGTGTCATCCGTACTCTATGTAGAGGATGTATTTTTGGAGGATCATAGATATAATTGGAAGTATTTTTAAACAGTTTGTTTCACAACTTGTGTTTGCTGGGCAGATTCTAGACCATGTGTGGGATAATTTTATTCAACTTGACAACAATTCATATTATTAGAATGTTTTAATTGAGATCTTGCATCTGGCTTTCCATAATGTTTTTAATGAACCAGTGGGCGTTAATAATATTTCCAATGGTAATGTAATGCACAAAGTTGAATACTGTAAAGCCCTAAATTTTCGCGGCCCTAAATTTTTGCGATTTCAAGATTTGAAACATTTCGCGACCTTTTATTTTCGCGATTGGAC
>JAOTQE010006970.1:0-11187 GCA_025631205.1 Nesometra sesokonis
TCAGAAAAAATAGTGGAAAAATGTCAAAAATAGTGAAAGAGTGAGATTGACTGGAAAATAGTGAGACTTCTGCCAAACTAGTGAGACTTGGGAGCTCTGAGACAATTTTTGGAGTTAATTACTACAAAAAACTGACCAAGTATGGATCAGAATGTTTTAACTCTCACCAAACTAAGTGTCCTCTCAGATTTTACAATGTTGCGTATGAATTAGAATTGAATCAGGACAGTAAGCCTATATACAAACTTAAAGCTAACTCCTTATCATTTATAAGGGATGATCAAATCAACTAACAGATGCAGTTACTTTTAGTTCTAGACATGCTTAAACACAATGAAAATTATATTGTATAATTATATGGTATCATGTAAGTCAAATTGAAACAGTTGAGCCTGCATTGTGTTAGCAAATAAAATATCTTAATTGAATTAATACGAAATAGTTTTATTTGATAATGGGCAAGTGTCTAGAACTTTTCTTTGATGATATACATGTCGCTACTGACACCACGAAGACATATTTAAATGCATGTATAGAAAGACACAAACGGGGATCGATGCGCTACTGTTAGTTAACTATAGCATGCTTTTTGCTTCTTTTCACGCACCTTTGCATGTGCCTCTTCGTTGTGTCAGTGGCGATAGCAATTCAATGTGGATTTTAAATTCAAAGAAAATAAAAGAAATTTGAGGCGATTCTCAATTTCTCGGATGTTATGAACAAAAAATCATGACCGTAATATATACTGTACATGCGTCATCATGGTGTTTTTTTCCTGAAATAAAATCCCCATGTCATTGATTATGACCTGACAATTAGTTTTACGTTCAATTTTTAACAAACTTGTTACTCAGGCATGCATAAAATCTGAGCCATACGAACTGGTTTTTAATATTTTTTAATTTCAATAAACATTGATCACATAACTATTTATAAATAAGTGAATAACGAGAAAACGTTTATCGTTCGTTTGTGTGTGCGTGAGCTTCCAGATGTCCTGCGAAATGGCGTTGCACCCGGCGTTGAAGTTCTTGCTACGCAGTCCAACTGTCCACTGTGATTCGACAAATGAGATATTTGTTACCATTGAGTGGTTGAATTCAGTTTTTAGTCCAAAATTGTTATGAATGTTCACAGTTAAATACGGTAGAGACCGACGTTAAAGTTCACGGAGAAAACATAAATAACACCGTCCGTGACTCCGTTGTCAACCTTCACACATTTCCTTTTATACGCGGAATCCGAAATCGGCATGCGGGTGAAACGCGTTGTTGACGATTACAATGACTATAGGACACGTCACACACAGCGTATTGTTGTATCGTTACAAAAAGAATTATAATAGGTACAAAACTTTTTTTTTCGTTTTCAAATTCCAATAATATACATTAAACAACTATACAAAGTGTTGTATACCAAACGCATTTCATTAAACTGCCAGATTGCTGCAATAAATCGATTATATATCAATACAGTACACCATATACTTTAGCATAATCAAAGAATATGGTTTCCACGGTTGTATAAAGATAATGATGTAAATTTAATGTATATAATAACAATATCATTAGAAATGCAATACAACACTATTAAATATCAGGTACGGTACGGTAATTAACTATATACACATCACATATCAGAATAGCAATATAATGGTATATTATTATTATTGAGGCAATACCATTCACACCATTATCAACGAAAATATACACTTAAACCCTTGACCAAGCATCTGCTAAGACGTTCTCTTTTCCTTTAATGTGATCAATTTCTATGTTATAGAGCCATCTCATAAGTTTTTTTGCTAACATTTCTCATTTTCAACACATACGGTAAAGGATCATGGTGAGAGTATACATGGACAGTATAAGCTGGATTGGAAGCATATCAAAATGCTTGAGGACAATACAAGGATTAAGGCCAGTGTATCAGGCGCTACTATAGAACTGGTGAATTCATGAGTATATTCTTGATTTTCTGAAAGGCAACCTCACACTGGGTAGACCACACGAATTTTGTATCTTTCTTTAATAAAACAGCAAGTGGCTGAGCAATGTAGGAAGAATTTGGGCGGAATCTACGATAAAAACCGGTCATGAGAAACCTCGTAAGTTCGTAAGATTCCGTTTATTAGTAGGCCGAGGAAATTTATCAACTGCCTCAACTTTAGCTCGAATAGGCCTGACATGACCACATACCACAATGCAACCTAAAGTCACAGAAGCTTTACAAAATTGTGATTTGACCAAATTGACGGTAAGATTTGCTCTAGATAATTTATCAAATAAAACAAATTTCATGGACATGATCTTGTCTAGTATCTGAATAAGCAATATCAATATAAGCAGCACAATTTGGAACATCTTGAACAACCTGATCAATCATTCGCTGAAATGTAGTCGGGGCATTTTTTAACCCAAAAGCCATAACTTTATACCGATATAGGCCATCAGGGGTGCAAAAAGCAGATCTTTTTAGCTCTGTTAAAGGAACGCCCCAATATCCCTTAAGCAAATACCGACAAATTTGGAATTCTTAATAGTATCGATACATTCATCCAATCGGGGAATGGGAATAACTATCAGTAATAGTGCATTTATTTTGCTAAAATCTGTCACGAAGCGATATGAGCCATTAGGCTTCTGAACTAGACTAGCACTTTGACAAGGCTCAATAAAATCACGCGTTAATAAATAATTTCTTTCGGTATCTAAGCCCTTTTGTCAGGACTTAACCGATACGGATGTTGCTCAATGGGTGCTGATGAGCCTACATCAATATCATGCACTACTAGGTTAGTCCTATTCGGTACATCGGGAAAAATACACGTGTACGACTCTATAAGCTGTATTATCTCATTCTGTTTATCAGGATCCAGATGATCTAACTTACTCTTAAGATTTTTTAAGAACAGAATATTCCAACTTAACTGGACAATAATCAAGTGGGTCATCCAAAGACGGGCCATCTAGCGGTAGAGGATCAATTTGAGATGAAGGTTAATTTGATCATGGAGAAAAGAAACCAGTTTCTTTTCTCTGTGATTTGATTATCAGGCGGTTTATGGTGCGAGATGGCAGCTTGTGGAGTTGTACAAGAATCCCGTTCATGAAATGCTTTGATCATGTTCACATGACATAATTGTTGTGCCTTACGGCGATTAGAAGTTATTACAATATAATTCAGGGCATTTTTTTAGTTATTTTTTTAGTTTTTTTGTCATATTGGGATTTCATTTGAACTTGACTAGACTTCAAATTTTCACGCGCTAACTCGTTAACTTTCTGCAGTCTAGATCAGCTACATGTTTCAACACACTAGTGGAGTGTGGACTTGTTTTCGCCATCCACTTTTCTTAATTGTAAAGGGCCTCTAGCATTATGTCTAAATATGAACTGAAAGGGACTAAACCCTAGGGATTTTTGTAAAGTCTATCTTGCAGCAAATAATACAAATGGAATACCTTCATCGCAGTCAAGCTTGGTCAAAACAATAAGCACGTAGAATAGATTTTAGAGTTTGGTGCCAACGCTCGAGGGCGCCTTGAGACCGAGGATGATAAGCACTCGATAAAACCCGTTTAATACCTAACATAGCATGTTGAAGTAAACGAGCTCCAATTTGTTACGATAAGTTTCTCACACCGAGTCAGAATAAAATCTGAGCATACGAACTGGTTTTTTAATATTTTTTAATTTCAATAAACATTGATCACATACAGTTGTGCGAACAACTATTTACAAATAAGTGAATAACGAGAAAAACATTGCCTTTATTGTTCGTTTTTGTGTGCGTGAGCTTCCAGATGTCCTGCGAAATGGCGTTGTACCCGGCGTTGAAGTTCTTGCTACGCAGTCCAACTGTCCACAGTGATATTCGACAAATGAGTTATTTTTTACCATTTAGTGGTTGAATTCAGATTCCAGTCTAATACTGTTAAGAATGTTCATAAAGAGTTCTACGGTAGAGACCGACGGTAAAAGTTCACGGAGAAAACAAATAACACCGTCCGTGACGAGAACCAAACTAGATCTGTGTTTTCAATCTTCCGAAATCAGCATACAGGTGAAACGCGTTGTTGACGATTACAATGACTAGGACACGTCACACACCGCATATTGTTGTATTGTTATTATAGGCACAGTGCTTTACAGTTACAGTATTTACAACCTAATCTTAATAATTACGGGCATGTAACAAATACTAATGAAATTATGGGGCGAGTCATTGAGTTAGGACATCTTTTGACTTCCTTAAAAAAACATGAATAAATTCATTGCTTGTGGTTTTTGATAAGAAGTGTTTAAATTTGAATTTTCACACTGGGAGCATGTGGAGTATGTTGCTGGTTCCGGGCTTTGCTTCACTTTGATGTATTTTTTTAAACAGGGAAAAGCCTTGTATCATAGCATTCCTCTATGTCGATCGTTCAGGGGCCAAGGTTTCCAAGCTATTTATATAAAAATTCATGCCTTCAGATCTTTCTTGCAAATATATTTGTATCGAAGCTTGCCATGAACCGGTTCGCCATAGTAGGTGGTCTTTGGTATATTTTTCTCTGATTATCTGTATGATTTTTTTCCATACTAGGTCAACTAGTGATCTTTCGTTTGTCATCCAGATCCCTTGAACTGTTTGAGTCATATTTGACCCGGCATCTCCAATGATTTTTTAAAAGCTTGAGAAAACCTTAACTTTTTACATGCAAGTTCCTCCCCCATGTATGCAATTTTCTTCATAGCCGTTCCATAGATGTCCAGATTTATGGTCACCTATCCTGTTCCTATCAAACTAATGTTGGAGTGGATCTGTTCCATTGGGTCTATTAATGATCTCTTCAGTTTATTTTCTCAACAAAACTTTCTGTTATTGATGATGTAAAATAAAAATTATTGCTGTCTATGCTAAATTCTCAAAGCTGTTACAATACTCTTTCGACGCTATTGATGAAAGACCATGACAGATCAGCGTTACCAGAACATAGCAGTCATTACTAAGTGGGGTTATGATAAACTTAGTCAACTAAACACTACAAGAACTGATCAAGTAGGACTCTATAACCAAACTAAGTGTCCTCTTCGAGTCCCACTTCATTTTTTAAATACATAAAAAGAAACTAAATTAAAATAGTATTACATGCTACTTAATGTTTAAAAAATAATCATGGTTGTCTTAATTGAAAGTATGAATACAGTATATGATAAAATTCCATTAACCTTGCTCACTAAATATTAAATTTTCAAACAGAATATTTATGAATAATGGTTAAAACAGTACTGAATCGAAATAGCCTAGTTTAAAAAGCTGAATGTAATATTAAAATAGGAATAGGCACTAATGTAATGTAATGTTATAGGCCTAGAGAATGTACAGTATATATATATATATATTATACATTGGAAATTAACATCAAGGCCTGTACAAAAGTTGCTATGCTAGTGCTGCCTTCACAGGCAAACCTGTGCAAGCCGAAATTCAGGGGAAAGAAAGAAAGAAAAAGTCTAACCGAAATTGACCATGGAAATCATGACTAATCCGACATGGACTTGCTCTACCAGACGTTTCAAAGGTTGCATAGCCTCATTTTCAAGAGTGACACAATAACTCAATCCAAACACACTGTTGCATACCGTACTTCTTTTAATGGAGTAATGAATTAATTAGAAAATAATCAGGACATTGTAGATAAACGTAAAGCAAATGAGGCAAAACATAATAATTTGATTGTGATCTCCAATTGAAAATTGGGTGTGGGTGGGTGTATTTTTTTAAAAATTCGCTTATTTAAATACATAGCTAAATTGACATTGCTTAACAGTTAAGCAATATGAAAGTGATTTAGTAACATACAATACTATTATTATAAAGACACTATGAGCTATTTTTTTTTTAAGTAATTAAAAAATATAAACCTTTTGAGGTGGGGCCTTTTCTATAGGGTGACAGGACAAGGCTAAAAAAGTAAATTTCCCCCTGATTGCCCGATTGCGATTACAAAAAAAATTATACCAGTTTTTAGACCTCATTCTTCGAGTGACAATACATGATTACAACATTGCATTTTCCTAAAACGTATTTATTTTTATATAAATAAATCGATTTTTTTTTTCAAATTTTTTCTCTGAATGTACTATTGACTATTCTACAATTACATTTGAATCGTTTGAGATGTTCAGATAAAACAGCAAATTACCTTTAGTTGTGGACATACCTATAGTAAAGATTTATGAAGTGTATATATGTTGTCAATTAAGTTCAATGAAACAGTTACACTGCATAGTAGTATGTTAGCACAGATAATTATAGTTTAATTTGAAACGTCTTGTTAATACATTTTTATTGTGCAATGGACATTCTGTTTTGACATTACACTTCTATAACTTATCCTCATTCTTTTATATCGCCAATGACACCACAATGACGTATTAGCGTGTAGAGAAAGATGCGCATAAACCAATAGCGGACTTGCTCCTATTTGTTAATTACTGCATTTATAATTTTTGCCTCTTTGTGGTGTCAATGAAGATGTAAAACATCGATGTACGGTAATTGTCAATTTCTCGGATGTTATAAAAAATACATGAGTATATGTTCCATCAGGGGGTGTTCATGTTTTCCTAAAATAAACCCTTTTCGGTGACTATAAGTTTAACATTCAGCAATTCAATTCAAGCACTTTAATATTGTCAGGGACACAACAAAGAGACGAGCTTTTATTAACGCGAAAAACAAACTGTTGTTATTCATTCGCGTTATGCATCTTTCCACCACCTGGATGCGCGCATAAGAGTTCTTACCTCTTTATGGTGTCATTTACGAAATATAGGGTTTTCGTTGAGTTAAGACTTCTTTCAAATCCCTTAAAACGCCTCTGAACAAATATATTTTTAGCGGCGGTTTTATATTAATCAATGCAAAGTTGGCCTACTAAAGAGTAGAGTTGGTAAAATTGAATTTCATGATGAAATCCATGCTTTTTCAAACTGGTGTAAGTGCCTTTTGCTTATCGAAAAGAAACCAAAGAAATAATAATTGATTTTTGAAAGAATTGTACTCCCTTGGCACCTCTTAAAATTAATAATCAGGAAATTGTGTCTGTTGAAAGCTACAAATACATAGATGTGATAATAATTAGCTGGGCGGAACACAGTGAAAATATGTTTTTAAATTCTTGTGTGCTGTACAGTACCGGTACTCCCTTAGATTGTTAATGACGTACAATTTGTGATTCACTAGTTTTAGCACATGATGTCTTGGTGTACGTTTTAAATTAAAGTACAGTTTCTTTAAATACGGTATATAATGTGTTTTTAAATATTTTATATTTTAATAATACTTTAATGTTTATTTTATATTGTATATTATGAAATGTACTCAAACTATTTTCCATTTTGAGGTCAAAATATAGTGAAATCTGAATTCTTAACATGAAAAGAATTGCTAATTGTTAATATTTCAGTAATTGTTTTTTTTTTTTTCAATTGGCGAGTTTTATGTTAACTATCTTATTACACAAGCGTTCATATTTAAAATGCATATTTTACAGGTTTATTATCAGGTTGTTGTGAATAATTTACATAGTGTTATAATTATTGCCACCTACATGGCATCGTCTGCAACAAAACATTCCTTTACACTTTTATTTGAAATTAAATCTTGTTTGTCTGTCATCGTTAGAAAGGTTTCTGGCTCTTCTGTTGGTGAAACTGACATTGCTTTCTTCTTCTTTTTCAAACAACAGACTAGGAAAAACAAATATAAAATTATTTGCATGATATTGGTAACTTATAAAACACCAAACAACCTACCATGGCATCCGTAGTTTATTTTAGATTTTCTGTCATAGGATAACCGGTTTTAACTTTCAAATGTGTTATACATCGCTGAAAAAATAGGCAGTGATAAGCATTCCACCTGTTCTTTTACACAAATAGTTTAGCATAAAATGAGTTAAATTAATACTTTGCTACTATATTCTTACCTGTCAGACCGATAACTAAACCAGAAATTAAGACACATACAAAGATTCCGGCAAAAACAAGAGCAACAATATTTTGTTCAACCTACAAAAACATGTGTTATCAAAATTAATATCAAGGAATTAACATTTCATCGAATAAAAAACCAAAATAGCCAATCAAATATGTACATTAATTTTAGATACGAAATACATCGTGTTACGGTTTGATACTGAAATTTACCATAGTAGGCCTATGTGAATTGTCATTACGGAAAGATACCTAATACTTATGTAATCATCTGATCACCTTGTTTGCATTAGATACTAAAAAGCAACTAAATGAACGTAGTAGATTCTTAGATAATGGAAGTTCAACATTACATTATTATTATCATCTATAATTTCAAGATAAGCCGTTAGCCTTAGCTGGCGGAGAGGATCTTGAACTCCAGTACATCCAATCAATATGAAATTAAAAGATCATCCTGACGAACCCTGTACGGATCTTGAAAATCTCAAAAACGTAGGTTCTTATTTTCAGATTACGTTTAAATTAAATTGAAATTTTACCGGTGGTATAAAAGATGGTGTTGTTACAGGTTTCTCTGTTATTCTTGCGGCTATAGAAAGTAACATAATATCCATGATTAATATAATAAATTTAATGTAGTTGAGATTATATATAGCAAATTATACGGAAGTCTAATGCACTTGGAAAACCTATAGAAGTCGTAATGTAAAAATTGCAGAAGAACCCAGAGCCATATAATTGAGTGGGTGTGAATGCGTGCCGATCTTTTCCGCCACCGTGCACGTCTTCTGGGTTTTAAATTTTACAAGCTAAACAAAGACTTATTTTCACAATTTAACCTTGTGTGATGCATAAGGGTCTACATGACAACAGTTCTCTCACATTTTAATACCAATGACTAGCAATGGTAGCTTGAACATAATTCTTTATCATAATGATAGGCAACTATCATAATCTAGTGCTATAAAAAAGTAAAAATAAATAAATTAGAAACATGCAATGGTGTGTTTTCAATTTAGCGTTCAATATAGAGATGTTGCACCTTTCAGTTCTGATGGTAAGCCGTGCCAACCCCATAATCCTCGGCCATTTCAAATCCTGTGTACGGCCCTGTATAAGTAAATATTTAAAACAATACTGGTATAAAGCCAGTAGAGATGGTTGCACCCCGTCAGGTTAATTCCATATCTCTTCATGATTATTAAACTATATTTCGAAATATTCAGATATTCTCATATCGTAAATATAATTGATTGATTGGCGGGCCGATTTTTTATTTAATTGACAGCTTTACTTACTAGTTAGTCGATGGCATTGTCTTGCACCAACACCCTCAGTACCTTCCTCGCATTCAAGACATGATATTTGCCCAGAAGCCGGTTGATAAAATCCTTCTGGACACAGTTTACATACTGCAGGTACATCTGTGTCACTCCTGTACGATCCTGGTGGACAATCCGCTAAAATAAAACAATCACACACCACACACTGTAAATAGTGTTGAATTACCTATTACTACTATGGTAAAACACGATTTCTACGGAATGGATTTTAATCCTTCAAGTTAATTCCAACATTAAGTTATCTAATTTTTGAAGTGCAATTGTAGGCCGAAAATATATAGAATCGGCCCTCTTTTGGAAAGTAAAATAGGCCTATATCAATATTATTTATATTGTCTATAAAACGAAAATATTCAGCTAGAATTTATCCCTTAACACACCCCTGAGGCATTTTCAGGACATCTAAAATCCAAAATTTGACGGGGACCCCTAGAACCTTGACTCTCTACCGGTCCCCTTCCGCCCCCCCCCCCTCCAAAAGTCTGCATCCGCCCCTGATAACACAAGTGACATTTCATCATAGATATATTATTTACGGCTAGATGGTGGACTTCCACAGAATACATAGCCTCAAGTGCAGTTCCATGTAATAGCCTACTGTTCTGTAATCCAACCAATCAAATCGCGTTACGTTCTAACCCAGTTGCTATGTCGAAATTGCGCACGCGCAATCGTTCATAGAAATTTGAAATTATCAATAAATGAAAGTAAATCTAATCAAAATCTGAAGACATTGACAACATAAAATATGTGTGACATGTAAATAATTTGTATAACAAAATAATGTTAAAAATATAATAGTTGTAAAACAGTTATTATTTAACTTAAATGTTTGTGACGAAGGCTGAGAAATCAAAATAATAGGCAATGGATACACAGGAGACCATGTTAAGAAAGAGCGGGCATATATACATTCAAGATATTAATCCGGCTCTAAACGTTAAATATGAATAACAGGTAGCTACAAAGAAGTCACAAAACGTGCTAAATAGGGTAACATTTGAATAGGTATACATAAAAACATATCACAACAATACGAATATACATACATAATTATGTGGCGGCAACCGTTGCATGTGGATTTTTTCTTTATATATTATTATGCAAATTTATTTAAACTTTTCGCCGTGCTGGTGCCACTCGTTTTGATACACCTGAATGAAGATTATGGTACAGTACTGGTCGACACGTCGATATTCGTTACTTCAATGGAGAAGCGGGTTTAAGGTAACTAATATTTAGTTATTATTTTATAATAAAACCCTTCTTAGTTTGTAGCGATAGAGGTACTCCAATTACATACAGCATTAACTATGCTGTACAATTATTTTAAATTTTGTTTAGGTTATATAAATTATACTATAATGCAGGCAAAAGTTAACCAAATGACTTCCTGTCACTATTATACAAACTGACATCTCAGTGACATTTTTTTGTTTTTTTATGTTTTAACACTTTTTTGAATTTTATATTTATATTATGAAAAAAATCTTCATGACACTGACTAATTTAATTCTGCATCAACTATTCATAACTGTATTCTAACTAATGTTATACAAGCATTGTTTTTAGTTTACCGATGTCAATCGATAACCATTTTGTTTTTGCTTTTTCTCTGTTTATTAAAAATTCACAGCTTAATAAACTCTTCAGTTCAAACTAAAACATTTTCCAGGGACATTCTTTTCCCAGACAAAGCCTATATTTTTAAATATAGGATTGGTCTGGGAAAAGAATGTCCCTGGGAAATGTTAAAACAATGTATTTAAAACAATATGGTGGTTTTCCCACGACTAGCCTCATATGTAATGAGAAGGTCGACTGTTTGACCTTTAATCTTACTAACAATTATT
>JAOTQE010006981.1:0-11187 GCA_025631205.1 Nesometra sesokonis
ACCCACTTTGCTATTTTGTGTGTAAAAGAATAGGGATGAAATCTAGCGTTAATTTTTATTATATTTTTTAATGCACATGGAAAAAAAAATCATAAAAATTCCCAAATAGGGCTGAATATACTTTTTATGATAAACTGAGACATATAATGAATACTAATTTTTTGGGTGAACCTGCCCTTTAAAACAAACTGAAAAGACTTAACAGTTAAAATGTTATACTTACATGGTAACTGCCCAATAGTGTTGCAGATGGACTTTATCAAGCTGGGGACATCATAAGATACAATAATCAGAATCTGTGGGGTGGATACATAGAGTAAAAGTTAGAATTTCTAACTGCAAAAACATAGATCCCAAAGAGGGGGGGGGGGGGGCAGCTCTCGGAGGGTTTTATGTCACTTTTTAACCTATAAATGCAATTAAAATTCTATAATATCTTGGAGTTTAAGTTATTGTTAAAATTTATTATATCCTTGACAGCACCCATAGGGATTGACTGTCAACTAACATATGTCATAAATATGTATTATAGATTGACATATGTTGGGTCAATCATGCTTGCCTCCACAGATCCTACATTTTGGCTGGTACACAAATCCAGCTGGATGGATTACAAGCTGTAAGCCCAATGCAAATAAATGGCTCGTGTGCACTTTAAAAAAAAACAGCATATCGTTCAAGAATAATCCATACATCCTCTTTTGTGGACAGATGAAGCTCTGGTTGGCAGCAAACAACATGACATAACCTTTAGGGAAGGAGGAAGTCACTGAACGTGCACAATACAAAGGGGTTATAGATGATTGAGCCCAAGACGATGGGCCCAGTTTATTTGGGCCCGATTGTCTTGGCGTGGAATGTCGTTGGGTCTTTATTTGAATCTGTGGGTTAACTGATCAAGTAAGATTTGCTTATGGCATAATAAAAGATTTTTTAACTTCTTTTTGTAATTAAATGAACAGATAAATAAATAATAATGTAATAGTGTAATGTATTGGTTTTAGAAATATAAAAAAATTATGTTGCGAATGCAATTTTAAAAATTATTGAGTTATGTGGGCCAGATCGTCCGTGTGCCCATCATCTGTCACCCAAAACAAACTAAACAAGTACTTTGAGCGCTAGTGGATATGCACAATAAAAATCTCAAAAATATTGTTGTTGTTGGAATTGTTGTTGTTGTTCCTGTTATTTTTTTTGTTGCGGTTTTTAACTACCTTTGGTTGTTGATCGTTTCCTTGCTTTGTTATCTTACGAGTATACCAACACTGAAGCTGCACTAGAAGCTCACTGATCTTAGGTGAATTAACTTGTTCTTTAGTAAGTCTGCGCAAAGTATCAAGCATACTCTCTATCACATATTGAAGCTCACCTGTCAAGACATTTAAGTACATGATATCTTAGCAATTATGAAGGAAGTTTAAAGGTACACCACATAGAGTAGGCAGTCTCCATAAGGAAAGGAAAGTTAGTTTTGTATAGCTGGAAAATTATATGGCTCAAAGCAAAATATCTAAGAAAAAACTACTTGGACACAATCAGTGATCCCTTTAACAGACACAGGGGTCACCCCATGTAAAATCAAAATTTCCAGAGACTTGTGGTATTGCCAAACAAGGGTAATCATAGTTACCCTTGTTTAGGGGACCTTTTTGTAGTCTTGAAATTTCTCTTTAATAAGGTATCTACTGAGTAAAGTTTAATTTCACAAGATGGAACATTTTAATGATATTTCATTTATATTTTTATAACATATAATGAGATAATTCCATATTTTTTACAAATTTCAAGTCACATTTAACTGAAAGTTTTCTTGCCATTTACAGGATGAGAACTAAGTCATGCTTTATGAATCAGGTTTCATTATAAGGCTTAGGGAGTGGCACTGTTTGTTAGGTCTTAAGAGAGACAAGGTTTGGCCCGGCCGAAGCTAAAACCTCGGGGCTGGAAGGCAAGTGTGCCAATCATCACCCTAAAAATAATTTTGCTTTCGACTGTAGAGTGGCGCTGTAGCTTGGTGGTTAGCATGCTTGCCTTCCAATCCTGAGGTCCTGGGTTCAAACCTGGCTGAATGCTAGGTTGGTTCTCACGACTTAACAAACGCCACTCCCTAAGCCTCATGATGAGACTTGGTTTTAGAAAGCATGGCGTAGATCTCATCCTGTAAGTGGCAAGTTAACTTGCTGTTGGATGTGACATGAAATAAAAAAAAAGTAGAATTCCTTAAGCTCAATCCAGACTATCAAATTTTCTTTGACAAAAAACTTCCATATGTGTATATATGGTCATGATGATGTCAAAACATGACCATACATAGAAATATCCTTACCATATACAGTATGGGTATCATCAAAGATTTTGTCAAATAAATTTGATAGTCTGGATTGAGCTAAAGTGATAAGTTTCATTTAAATATCAACAAAAGTTAGCCATCAAATTACAATGCCACTCCATAATGACCTATAACCTGGTGTAAATTCAAGTTCTTACCATTGATGATGTTTTTGTATTTTTCTGCTACAGCTCTAAGGTGAATGCATGCAGTAGTAAGGCCACAACTGCACATTAGATCAGTGCAAGATACTAGGGCATGTAGTAGTATTGTTAACTTATACTCTGAAAAGAAGTATACCAGTGCGTTGTTAAAACTTTATATACAATTCTTCAAGTGAGGTTTAAAACTATTAATTCACATACACTTACAAACATTCAGGAGTGGGTTTTGGGTGGGAGACTGGCTCCACCCCAAACACCTTTCGAAAAGTAAATTATATCAATGTTATTAACAATTCAACTCTGAAATGAAAAATATTCAGCAATCATAAGACAAGAATTGACCCTTTACAAGGCTCCTGATACCATCTTATTATCAAATGTCTTATTTTATAATGAATATAAGAAATAAATAATTGTGATTTTTAATTATGAAATGGATTTCTTTAATGACAAATTTGAATCCTACAAAGAATAACTGCTGTTTCTATTTTTATTTCAGGACTCATATGATAAAGATTTCAGTATTCTTAATTTTTGACTGACAGGTTTTAGTTTTCCAGTTGTCCTTACCATTTCTATTGTTTGGATGAACAAGAGGCTGTTGCTTAAGCATGAATCGTGTAGTACACGGTTTAAGAGAGGAGAAGGTTACAGATTGATCAAGGCGTCTTTCTTCCTTCAGAGATCTTAACACTGGTGCAGCTTCCTTCTCCAGGAGATTCATGATTAGTTGGTAGGACTCTGGAAGAAACAAGTATTCCATCAATCTCTCTAAAGCTGATCATGCTTCAGATCATCAATTTTGTTTTTTGTCAATTTTGTCAATATTTTTTGGTCAATTTTATTTCTGAACAGTTGACTCATAGAGATTCAAACTTATCTCTGTTTACAATGGTTTCATGATTTTGGAACCTCCTTTAGAATTAAATTCAGTTTCCTGGAGTTTTGGAATGTATAGTCAATTCCCCTATCCAAACCTCCTGGAAAATAAATTTGATGTCAAACCCGAGCCAAGTCAATAGAGGCATAATTCACAAAGCCAGTTTTTCATAGGCAGAAATAAGAAAAATGTTATTTTTTCAAAGTTTATACATTCAACTTTCATACAACATTAATAATAGTCAGATATATGATAAAAAATAATAAAAAAATGCAATTTAAAATGACCCATACTTTTGTCATGAAAAATTCCCAATTATGATATATTTTAGCTTTGTCATGCATTTGACTTTTGAAATAAATTTACTTTTTTGTTGATGAATTTTGAACCTTTATAAAAAATATGTGACACTGGGGATGCTGTTGACTATATGTAGAAATTGGTTGCGATTATTGGTTGGATTCCAGGCACAGTACACGTCCATGGAATTGCACTTTAGGTTATGTATTTGTTCAAGTTTTCCATCCAGTTGTTAATAATAATAATATATAAATAAATAATAATAAATTTATGGATTAGATAAACAATCAAAGAAACAACATATATATAACTGTACAACACTTCCTGACCTGGAAGATTGATTTCAATGATCTTTGTTTTCATCTTCTTCCTTTGTTTTTCTTTGGTAGGTGTTGGTTGATCATTACTCTGCTTATGTTTTATAGGCAGGATTGGTTTGTCAGCCATTGTAGACTGCCCTCCTAGTAAACAAAATACCAATTTTTAATAAATAAAGAATTGTAGAATGCTAATAGGCAGTGAAAACAGCACTCCCTATTCAACAAAAAAATAATTTTGTAGCAATAATTGTGGCAGAGTAGCCAAGCCAAAGGAGGGATAAGTCGCAAAGCTAGTTTTTCCACAATAGGCAGAAACAAATTGTTCAAAATGTTTTCTATTCAAAAAGATACAGTATAAACATTTAATTTCATAATACATAATTTTCAAATGCGGTTTTCTCAAAACTTAAATATCAGTTCAAAATTTGATTGTTCATAACTTCTCAACGCAACATCATCTTAAACTGATTTTTGGCAGTTAATTGTAATTCCGTTATAAAGCTAAATTTTCAAATCATTGACTTCTACCTCATTTGGCTTAGCTCTGCCAGGGCTTGTAAAAAGAGATAAAGTAAATTGTGAATGAAGTGAACACATAAAATGTAACCTGTCTCCTAGGATACATCCATTTTTTATGCACTTGTCTGTTCATTCACTTGTTAATTCACTCGCTTCCCAGCTAATAATATTATGTTATAAGAATGTTATTCTAACGTTACATTTTGGTGTTAAAAACATTATTTTGTAGAACCATAAATACCTACTTTTAACCAAATTTCACAAAATTTAACGTAATTATAAGGTTTGAACATTCTTGTAATGTTTGTGCAACGTTTTGCAAACGTTATTTTGTCACATACCAAATAGTTATTTGCTTAAAAGTTGCTGTCTTTTTTATTTTCACACTTATTCTTTCATTCATTAATTCCTTTCTTCACTCAATCAATACTTTATTATGAATTATTACTATTATTGATGAGCATTACCAA
Source organism: Nesometra sesokonis (assembly GCA_025631205.1). Taxonomy (NCBI): domain Eukaryota; kingdom Metazoa; phylum Echinodermata; class Crinoidea; order Comatulida; family Antedonidae; genus Nesometra; species Nesometra sesokonis. The sequence goes on from JAOTQE010006981.1 coordinate 4,986, forward strand.
TACCAATAGTTACTACCTTGGTTTGCATTCATTATTATTTACTTACCATTACTAAGCATGTGTTCCTTTTTCTTTTTATCTTCATACATTTCTTCCCTGTTGTTCATATCCTCACAGACCTTTCCAATCAACTCAGTCTTCAGTTCTGTGTCTTCTTTAAACGTTTTTACTTTATCCGGTATTCTGTCCCTTGTCTTACCAATTCTTAACATAAAAAAATCGTCCACTGGATTTCCACAAATTGTTAAAATAGATGAAGATGATTTCATGTTTTCTTTGTCCATAATTTTTCGTCTTTTGATTTGTTCAGTATTTACTTTCTGTTGTTTTTCTTCTTGTTGTTCTTCCACATTTTGTGTTTTATCTTCACACTTATTCAGTTCTTCATTTTCCATTTTGAAATCTTGTGTAGTGTTTTTATCCTGTTGTATTTCCATATCCATGACTTCCTCATTATACTGTTCTGTTTCAATCCAAGATTCTAGTTCATTTTCCACATCAAGTGATAATTTATCACATCCATTCCTTTCTTCTTCAACCTGCAGAACTTTCTTTTCTGGCTTATTACACTCAAATCTTTGGTTTTTATCTTCATTGTCTTCCTTTTCTGTATCAAATATTTCTAGTTGCTTTCCATTTTCCTTCACAAATGACTGATTATATAAAGAATTTGAAGCTATCGTCTCATCATCCGATAGAGCCTTAGGACAATGAACTCTATAGTTAGTCAATTCCTCTATAGATGCATTTACTTCAACAGTACAGATTCTATTTCTTTCATTAGAATTCCTATGCATTTCCTTTCCAGAAGGAAGCTGTTCTTTATTGACTGAAGAATAATCTGTTAGAAGAAAATAACAATGAATGAATTATTATTAAAAGGTTATGCTACTTGCTAAAATATTCATATATATTATATTGCTGTGGACTAAAATGTCTCCTGAACTGAATCAGAAACCTAAAAGTTATGTCCATTTTTTACTGAAATTAGTTGATGTTTTGCCATCAATTTTTGAATATGTAAATCAGTCTTTAAGAAATATTGATGAAAACATATTAGTAGATTATTGTGTTTGTCAGTACTTTACTAATGATTTTTTCATTTAATTTGGTTCAAAATTGTATTGACAGTACTTACCATTTTTGAATAAAATATATTTTTCTTAGTTAAATTTGAGGCATGTCACAGCAAAACCATCAAGTTGTAGGATAAAATGAAAATTGAGTACTGTAATTGTTAAAAGCATATTACACTTTTCACAATCTTTACAATGAAAATTATACAGCTATAACTGAAGTTATTGGACAAAATATAAAAAAAAATCCTTTGTATTTTTTTATATTTTCTGTTCTTTATTTGCTTATTCCTCAATACCTTCCTGTGCGACAACTTGGTGATTTTGCATGACTAGTCTCATTTATTTCATTCATTCGTATGACATTCTTCTCCCCTAAGGGCCATATCATGTGCAATTTGTGTACACTGGGGCCTAAGGTTTACATTCTTTATCCGAGAAGATTTATACCACCACTGGAACCATGGTGCGAGCTGGAATCGAACCCGTAATATTGTTTTGCTATTTCTAATAGTTCCCAGCTTTAACTGCTCTGATGTACAAATTACTTATATCATTCACAGAGTTACCTTACCATCCTGAGTTCTCAAAATATGGGTGGCAGTACCTTATAGCACCTGGGGGCTGACTGAGTCAACAAATCACATTTTTTCTTTGTATTTTGTATTAAGAATTTATCTTATGTCTTGTCTTGCTTTTTGACATAAATTCTGTAGGAGGATCATGTACGTTCCATTATAGTAAATTATAGGCCTACTGTAGTTAATTTATTTTAAATAAATTTTAAATGTAATTTTGCATATACATCTTTAGGTTATACTCTATTTTAAAGCCTAAAACGCCTGTTTATGTATCCATATACTCACTCCTTTTAAAAAAATTTTAACATTCTAGCATAAAATAAAGTATAAATATGCTTGTTTATTTATCCTTCTCATCTTTCTAATCTTTTTCACATCTTTGTACACATAATGTATAAGAATGATGAATAAAGAAATTGAATTGAATTGAATTCATCATACCTTCAATGTACTCCAATGGAAAGAATTCTTCAACTACTGATAATGTTTTGGTGTCAGTGTTTGTTGGAATGTCCAATGATTCTGGAGTCACTAAGGTCCCGTTCACATTGATCTTCATGGAAGCAACAGGGTCCCATGTTAGGTTCAGCTCCAACTCTCCACTGTACTGCTCTGCCTTAGCATTCAGTAAGAACTCAGCTTCTTTAATTAGGTTTTTAAGAACAGGACCTTCAGTTACAGGCACTGAAAACATTAAATGAGGCAAGTCATAGAAACACAACCAAGTTGTCGCAAAATTATAAAATGGAGTTATTACTGAAACCATAATACACTTGATTTAAAATGAGGGGTCATTTATCAAAATCAGACATCTTAACCTAAGTTATGGAACAAAATGGAAAAAAAGCTTTGTAATTATATTTCCTGTTGTGTATTTGTGTATTTCTCAACAACTTCCTGTGCGACAAATTGGTGGTTTTGCTATGCCTTGCCCCAAATGTTATTATTTATTAAAATATACAATTGAACTTCAAATATGAAAACCAGCCATGATTGGGTCTGGGAAGAGTGGTAATTGGCTGAGAAATTTTAAAACATGGAATATTTTGTTATGAAAATATGTTTGTGGGGTCTTAACAGGCTTTCTGCCATAATATATGAATAATACAAAGAACTGATTTACTATTTGCATACCAATTTAAAAGATAAAAACATTTAAATGACAAGCACTTTGCATAAATTATATTCGTTGTCAAAAGTAAATGTAAACCTTTCAGCAATTACCATGGTAAATAATCAGACAACAAATTGCTGCCACTTATGGAAATGGAAATGGTGAAAAAAATTTTGAATTGGTGGTGGCAGTAAAAAGTTAAGCAGTAAAAAAGTGTGAAGATACATTTGTGGCAAAACCAATCCAAAGGAGGTATGTCGCAAACAATTGTTTTCCACAATAGACAGGAACAAGAAAATGGTCAATCTTTTAAATACTTTGTTTATCTCAAAAGCATACAGTTTCAACTTACATTCAACTTTCAAACTACTACAATTTTTGTCAGGAAATCAGGAAATGTTAAAAAAATGTAATTTAAAATGACCTTGCTATATAAGCAATTTTCAAATGCAGTTTTCTCAAAACCTACATTCTAGATGTTCAAAATTGATTGTTCATTACTTTGCCAAAAAAACATTGTATGAAACAGATTTTTATTGCATCTTACAGATAATAATGTGCAGTTTCATAATTCATAAATTACTAAATTGTCAATTTTTTGACTTATGCATCATTTTGCTTGGCTCTGCCACCATTTATTTAAACAAAAATAATAAATGTTGCCTTTTAAGATCAGTGCTGAAATATCTTTAAAGAACTTCTCCTTTGTCCATATAGCATACTGTAGTTTTTCACTTTGTTCAGTTGACACCAAAATTCTGAAAAAATTGAAAAAAACCCACATTTTTTATAAGAACATATAATTAATTTTTAAAATAGTTTGTTAACAAAGATCCAAGCCTCTGGTGTTGACAAACTCTTCCAAAACCTACTACCTTTCAGAGGTAGGCAAAGTTGTTAAAAACTTTCGGGACAATTTGGTTTAAAGTCTAGTTTACCAATGTCTACCTTTGTTTCATGATACAGTTGATACAGGGGATTTTCTCGGGACAGGGAAAAGTTTTGTAAAATTATGTTACTTCCAACTTTTCACAGCATTTAAAAAAAAAATGGCCTCTCAAATAGAGACACCCGGGCCGTATTCTATAGATAAAATATTATTTATTATTTTTTTAAGATCATTTTGTTTAGGAAAATGATTTTCAACCAATGCATTATACTGAAGGATTTTGTACAGAAATAATCTTGACTGGTAGAAGGTATACAATGAGAATAAAAGGCAGGATCTATAAGGCTTATGTCAGATCAGCGATGGTATATGGCACGGAAACATGGAATGTGACGAAAGTAGAAGGTATCTTGAGAAGAACAGAAGAGCCATGATACGAAAAATGTGTGGTGTTAGAATATCGGATAGAAAGAACACAAGTGAGCTTATGGAAAGATTGGATTTGGAAGAAACTGTTGCAGAAGTGGTAAAGAGAAGTGGTCTGAGATGGATAGGGCATGTGTTAAGTAATGAAGATGATGAACCTGTGAAAAGAGCTTGGGATATGCATGTGGATGGCATAAGAACAAGAGGAAAACCAAGGGTTACATGGAAAGATATGGTGAAGAAGGAGGGCAGCATGGAGGGCAGCAGAGTTGATTTGAGGGAGGAGGATGCTCAAAGACAGAAAGAAGTGGCGAGAGGCAGTGTCATCATGGCGCGAAAGTCAGTAACCCTTCGTAAGAGGGAAATACTGACTTAAATAAATGATGATGATGATGATGATGATGTGTATTCATTGCCACAAAAAATCATTCAAACTCTCCGGGGTGGCTGCTTATAAGAGGTATATTGTCATGCAAACAAATTCAAATTTTAAAGTCATAAAGTGTATGGGGCCACTTATGGAAGATGGCCATTTATGACAGGTACCAAATACACTGATTAGACAGAAAAAAACAAAGAGGCTTTAAAATGAGTTAGGAGGTGTCTACACATGGAGGTTCAACTCAATTTGGTTTTATTGTTTTTGCAATGCAATGCTATTTTTCCTGCATTATAGAGTTCTACTGATTAATTGAGGTATGTCATGGCAAAACCACCAAGTTACCGCAAAATTGAAAAACTTTGTTAATACGGAAGCTGTATTAAACCTGTTGTAAGGCTTAAAATGAGAGGTCAATTATCAAAATTGGCTATCTATAACCAAAGTTATGGAACAAAATAGACAAACATTTCCTTTGTATTTGTTTATATTTCCTGTTGTTTATTTGCTTATTTCTCAATAACTTCCTGTGCTACAACTTGGTGGTTTTACCATGCCTTGCGCTAATTATTAATTTTGGGTTAATGATTTTTTGTCTTTTTAGGTAAGTAGTTTTGGGACTTTTTAATGTACAAACAATACTAATAAGTTTCAATCTGCTGAAGTTTAGGATTGGGTTTTATTGCTCATAAAAACCTCTAAATCAGAAGCCGTTGGCACATTATGATCCATGGATCTTTTAAAAACACTCGAATATTAAAATAATATCCTACAAACACCTGGTTTAGTGTGCTTATACTTTCAAAAAATTGTAATTTAATTTTTTGATGACAATATTTTATTATTGTAAATTCTTTAAATAATACTGATAATTTGCTATTGGCAATCCATCATGTTCCTAAAGAAATAGAATGAAAAAAATTATGTATTTTACAGAAATGTAAACGGTTGCAGAGTCTCCTTCTCTAGTGTTTCCATCAACTCTTTAGGGAACAATGGCAACTGGTTAATGTCAGTCATTGATGGAGATTCCAGAAAGGCTTGTTGATGAAGACTCTTCTCCTGATGACAAGACTTGCCACTCTCATTCATCAGGATAAACTCTTCCTCAGGTGACTTCTTCATGTCAGGTTGTTGACATGGGTTAAAAGGTTCACTCAGTGATGGCCTTGATGATTCCAGTTTGTTTATATCTATAACATAATAATTTATGGCAATAAAATATGTGAGATGTATTATAAGGTAACTCTCATGTTTGGAAAATTTAAAAATGTATATTGGAAATTGGTATAATTTAATATAGCATAATATGACTTTAAATTACATCCCTTGGATACGTAAATCCAAAGATTTGGGAATACGAAGATTCAATATTTATTAAAAATCTTTCAAAAATGAGTCTAAATCTATTTTGGTGATTATCTGAATTTGATCTCACCAATGATCATATAGAGCAAAACATAAACTGTAGTCTGAAATTTAAATGACATTCCTAGCATATGCAGGTCTGAAGATAATGGCATTTTAAGTGTCAATGTACGGAAATATATTGACAAAAATATCCCACAATGTACTATAGAAATAAATTTACCCTAAAAAATAAAAAATAAATGATAGACTGACAGACAGACATAGACAGGCAGACAGATTTATTTATTTATTATTTATTTATTTATTCAAGTATAAAACACTCAATACAAATCGGCAGTCACAGACTGAAATGAATTGCATTACAAA
>JAOTQE010006992.1:0-11187 GCA_025631205.1 Nesometra sesokonis
GAGTCTAGGGTTCCGGTGGTCTTTGACCCTAGTAGCCAACTGACGCCCTGTCTCGCCAATGTAAGAGTCAGGACAGTTTTGTGATTTCTTGTTGTAGTACTATATTTTAAAAGGTCAAATTTATAATTCCAGTATTTCTTTGGCATTTTTATATTTTGATATTTTTCTAGGGATGTAGAGATTGTAGTATGGGTAACAAACCTTTAAGATGGATGCTAAAATTATTATAAATAATAATTTTTATGATTTTTAAAGGTTTAGGTGTATGGCAAGTTGAAAATAAACCTTCAGATGTCAATAAGGGCCTGAAATTGATTAAAAATGTTTTTTTTTTTTTTTTATAGATTAGTTTCTGGCAGTAGAAATGGGACCAAAAAAAAAAACAGATTAAAAAATACAGATTAAAAACACGCTATGGATTGAGGGTTGGAACGGCAATAATTGATTATCGTGGTGCGCTTTTTAGCGGCAACGCAAAAAATACCGATTATTATGTGACCTCGGTCAAATCACAGACACTACTGTACAACAAAACAAAGCGTAGGTCTAGCTTCGCTTATCGAATGTGAACTTTTGTAGTGTCTTTAACAAGAGAATTTCATATATTACAGTATCGTTATGTGGAATGGAAAATAAAATAAAAAATTTATCTCTCCATGGGCCTACCTATGCTTAATTAATCATGACAAAAATCGTTATCTTGTCGTTAAATTAATTTTGAGAATCAAGTGGCTGGTTTATTGTCGATAATAAAAAAATTACATTGCTAAAATATGCTATTCTTTTGAATGTGATCGCGAGAAAATACTGGTAAAACTTGGGGTTATAAATGGGTAATGGTGATGTAATTTAACCGATTTCACTGAGGGGGGAAAAATAAGAATGCGTCCAGACTGAAAAACACTCATAAAAATACAGATTAATTTTATTTGATTATTTTGTGTGTTTTCAGTAGAAACAGGCCCTAAGGCTCAGTCCAGACTACCAAATTTTGTTTTAAGCAAAATTTTTATATGCCTATATGGTCATGATGACATCACACATGAGCACCTAATTTGAACATCCACGGATACAATATTTGTTATTTTCAGACTTTAGCAGAATTTGCATTAAACCAAGGGATCTGCATCATTTTGCTAACACAGTAATAAAAGTAAAATATGAAGGAAAAAGGTAACCCTTTTTTGCTCGTTGCAACAAAATTGGCAAAAATGAAACCTACAGTGAGAAGTGTTTACACATTACTGACAAGAAAAAAAGTTGTACCTGTTTTTACTAGCTGTGTAATCATACACGGAAATTGAGAATTGATTCAGTGGTGGCGCCAGCAGGGCAACACCCCCGACAGGGAGGACAAAGTTGGAGTGGGAGTGTTTCTGGTTTCCAATTTGACAACAAAAAAAGTGTACTTGCCAAATTTTTTGCGTGCTTTTAAACCATTTGAGCGACACTATACCTTCGTGAAACACTCTCAAATGCAAATTTTCTCTGGACAAAAACCTAAAATTTCTCTCCAATAGGGGCAAGATGTACCCGACGGAAGGCTGTAGCCCCTAGCCTTCCAACCCCCTCCACGCCACTGCTTTGATTCTCTAGTATCAAGTACTGTACTGATATTTTGTTTTTGTGGGGTAGAATATGAGGGAATAAAGTCCTTTTGTGCTCTTGTTACAGAGATTTGTAGGAAAATGTGATGCGTTTGTATTTTAAATTGTTATCATCAGTAATCATTGTTGTCTCCTTAAAAAAACCCAGTGTCTTCTAAAGAATTGAAACAAGTAATGGAAATCCAATATAATTTACATTCAGATAAATATCTGAATTTATTCATATTCACATACTTCTCGAAGTTGGAAAATGACTTCGCCAATCAGGATCTGAAATGAAAAACAATATACGTGTGTTGAATATTTCTTCAAATGCAATAATTTGATTTCTGGATTGAGATGGATATTTAATTACCATGTTTGTCAGATTTTCTTTTCAAATTTTAAATGAGGATGAAACGAGATAATAGCATGCAAATTGAGTTTTTCCTACAGCAATATCTATGTAAGAACTCATTGAAGAGATATCCGCTAAGCTGTTGTAAATATTCACGTTAATGGTGTCCATATGCTAATGGTTGTTGGCCATTCAGCAATGATTGCTTAATTTTCAATCAGGAATTCTACCATGAATTTTTTTTGTTAGAATACCTTTGTCAGACTTGTGTTGACTACATATGTGCAACGTATATGAATGCCTTTTTGAGGGGATAATGAAAATGACTTTACTGCCTGTGGCAAAATATCGAACGAGTCGAAGACAAGTTCAATATTTTTCCCACAGTATGAAAGTACAATATTTTTTTGGTATCTCCCGAAATTAGGCCTAGATTATGTTTTAAAATCCATGCCTTCTCTCTCAGATATTCATGAAAAAGCTTAACAACAGTTATTGTGTAGCATCGTGTAGTACGACTAATTTAGGCCTGGTTTATAAACTTTTATAGCCATATGTAAAATGTGCAAAACGCTGACTTTTTAATGAATGTTAGTACTTTGTGTATTCGCTATTTACAAGTCACATTCTTATCCTGCCAGGTATCCAAATCTCAAATAAACAATCGTTGCCAAGTAAAATATATTAATTAATTAATATTAATTATGTTTGTTTCAATACTACTTATCAAACTCTTGAAAGTTAGGTCTAGATGATTTCTTTGAAATTCCTCGTAAGGTAATAGGGTGTAGGTCATATCCACACGGATATCGCTCAGGCTATTCTTTCCACATTAAGCACCGTTTTTGCATGCAACATGCACGCGCACATAGCTCGCCATTAGTTGCTAGATTTAGGCTCTTCACAGATGCAATTCTATTACATACAGGGATGTAATTATGCAGGGCGGAGGTGGGCGGGGCCGCCCCACCCTAAAAATGTTTAACCCACCCTAAAACTTATTTTAAGACCTTCCAGCCAGCCTAATTTTAACCTGTCATCCACCCTAAGCCTCTGAAAAAGGTAAAAATACTGTTTTTAGTCATCATGACACCCACTCTTACATTTTTGCAGGCTAACCCTTGGATTTTTCTAGCTTCATCCCTGTACATATTCATCCACTTTATTTTTTAGGATCAAAAATATAATTTTGTTCTTATTTTGCATTTTTTTTATGAATTTGGAAGTAATAACATGAACTAAATATAGTAGTATCATATTTATAAATTTGAATACATATTTTCAAATTTAGAATGCTTTAATTTTGCGGCGAGACTTTAGAAGGAATGGACCTGTAATGTTGAATTGGATAAAATAGAATAATGGCATAATAATAATTGTTACTGTTTGGGAAAATATTTATAGTGAAACCCACCACCTTGCAATCATTCAAATTTGTAGTTTTCTGGACATTTTTCTTTCTTTGTGGTCAAAAGTCAATTGTTCTTTTTTTTTGTTAATTTCGTGTCACATTTAACACTGAGTTTTCTCACCACTTAAAGCCCTGTCACATCTCACTGGATTGCACAAACGGAGAGGAAACAGAGAGCAAAAATGGCAGTCTGTTGATTTACGTTATAATCCATTTAGTTTCCCGTTTTCCTCTGTCGACTCCATTTCATGACCTGGAGCATCCGGTATAAACGGTGAGAAATTTTGAACATGCATAACACTTGGACCGGACGTCAACCGAAAAAAATTGCAGTTACTCATTCGTTACTTATCCGTTAATATTCCGTTCTATCAGTTTCTCATGCGTTTCTCATACTTAACTTCTCCGTTAGACTCCATTCTTCTCCTGTAATTGTTATTACTCACCGGATTATTTCTGGGCAACCAAACGGATGAAATGTAGAAGTGCAATACAGTACCTATACCGAATATTCGACGGAATCGGAACTCGCAATATTAAAGCAGCAATCTCATTAAAAAAAAAGCTTCAAAATAGGGATTTTTTTTTCTTTGCCTTGTCAAAAATCCGATCGGGGTTGAGCATCCCCTTCTCCAAATCCTGGATAGGAAAAATGCCCCAAGTGTTGCAGTACAAAGTGAACTTGGTAGATTTCCTTTAAAAATATAATTTCTTGTAAATATTTAAAAATGTTGGTCTCAATTATTGACTTTAAAAACAGACAGAATTACTTATGAATGTTATTTGTATCATTTAAGAAAAGTAGAATGAAACAAAGATCGTTGGGCAAAGCAAATAAAAATATCATTATTTTTAATTGGATTTGGGTTTGTTTGAATACAACAAAGTATAGATGGTAAAAATAATTTTTTTAAAGACCTTAAATTAGGCCTACGCTTACGAGATACACAGCGACAAAACCTCATTGAAGACTCAAATTCTTACACCAAATTGCATTTATTTAAGAAATTTAAACATTCAATTCACATGATTCCAAATTAATTTCAAATGCAGACAATTAAAAGTTCCGTTTTGGTATTTTAGATATTGAAGTTGAAAAGGATAGATGATTGGGAATTAAAAGTGAAAATAGAGTATGTAAGTGTGTGTGTGTATACGTACACATACTGTACAAAATACATACCCATACATCTCACAATGTACACTATATTTTACCCAAAATTATTATATGATCAATGATTTTTTTCAATATAGGTCTATATCCCTTTGTCACGAGATTGAAAAACGGAGTTAATACTGAAACCATATTACAATTGTTGCAAGCTGTAAAATGAGGGATCAGTTATCAAAATCTACCACTAAAGTTATAGAACAACATAGACAAAAAGCTCCATTGTATTTGTTTATATTTGCTGCTGTTTATTTTCTTATTTCTCAATAACTTACTGTGCAACAACTTGGTGGTTGTGCTTGCCCCATACAGTTTTCTGGACATCATTTAAGGACCTTAAAAAGTAGGCTCTTGTTTAACATAAAATTTGATTTTCTGGAGTGTCGTGGCATCTGGAAAGTTGTATTTTTACTTCCTTTACTATTGGTATGTTTGTTATAAAATATTCATATAATTTTATTTCAATACAAATTATTATTAGACTCTGTTGATTCGTACATTAATAATATTTTTTCTGTGTGTATAATGTTGGAGAAAATAGGTTTTGTAATACTTAATTAGTTAATTCAATGTTTCAAAAGCAATTTAATGCATCATATAGGTATATAATTGTCTAACAAATTGAACAAAAAATGCACAGTACTGTAAATGCATCTTATTTGTGATGATAATGTTTAATAGCTGTATTATTGAATTTTGTGTTATGTTTTTATGTTTTTAAATATGTTTGTATTTTTAAAATTTCTAGATGAATATTCTTATATGAAATGGCAAGCTTTGCAAGCTGAGATTGAAAAATTAAAACAATGTATGACAAAGTAGCTCCAGATTGTAATGAATCAAACAGCTCACGTTCAACGGGGCCATTGTCGCTTCCACACTTATCACGCAGCTCGCGGAGCTCAAGTTCACCAGAGCTACGCTTTTCTCCGGAAGTCACAACCAATCCACTAATGCCAGCACCGGCGGAAACTACACTGCCGCCACCAGCACCACAGACTAATTGTTCAAACTGCAGTAGTACACACCAAATGCATGAGCCTGTAAAACGAACTTCAACATCTTCAGGAACGGAAAAGAAATATGATCTTCGGTGTTGTACTCTTCCTGTGTGTATTGTAACACTTCAGATTCTCTTAGGATTTATAATTGCAACTTTTGGAATTGTCATGGTTTTAATGACGCCCTCAATAAAACACAGAGACGCTCCTTATTGGGCAGGTATTCTGGTAAGTATTAGCCTTGTTTAATTGTTAGTAAATTATCAAAATATTAGGATAAGGACATTCACTGATATTGCATCCAATTATGAACATGGGCTGCATCATAATACTCGTCCATGTACATGCTTACATAGGAGTAATGTTTCTAAAGGATATAATGGACAGTCATGAAAATGCTACAAAGAAAAGCAATCTAAAACGATACCACTACTACTCGTGTGATTAATTGTTGAATGAATTAATTAAAGGATCTTTTTGGTCCAGGTTGGAATAGTGGTAACGACAATCAGAGAAAATACACATAAATTAACACAAGGGGTCATTTTGGAGGCTGGCACAAAGCTGGAGCTCTTTGAGATACGAGTACGTGTTTAATTAATTGCGCTGCTGCTGGTTGAAAACCCCCTGTGCAGACACCTCGTAAGCTGACACCTACCATAGCCGACATTCATTCAAAATGCTGTTTGTTCTTCCACTGTATAATTTGGAAGCAAATTTTATATTCTATCACTTTCTGGATAATTTTGAAGTCAAAATAAAAAAAAAAAATTGTTGGTGATTATAACAAATTATTTTTGTTAAATGCCTTTTGGAATGATAATGTTTTAAATTTATAATTTCAGTAAGGTTTAATAACTGACTACTGTATGTGTACAGATAGATTAAATACAATCAAATGGTATTATTAATATAATTATGTTAAGCCTTCCCACTGGGACCTTTCATATAGGAAACCGTCATATTTACCAGAATTTGACCTTCTGTGTGAAACGGTTTAGACTGGCAATAATACCGGCATGGTTATAGTAACATTGCGGTATTTTCTGTGTGAAACAGGGTTATGTACCAGTAGTGTGTGTATAAGAAGTCTAAATGGATATTAGCCCCTTGGCTCGAATTTAATCAAGGCCGTTTGCCTCGGGTGCCCTCACAGTTGGCCTCAATGCCTCAAAATTTGACTATCATTAAGACCACTTTGACCTCGGTGCCCCTTATTGTCAGTAATACCTTGGGATACAATTTGCACAAAATGATCTCTGGTGCCCTGTTTATGCTAATTGTAGCCTAATTAGGCTATGCTCCTAAAAAACCTAATTTCAAGGACTGAACTTACTAAGCATTAAAGTGAATTGAATTAATTTGAGTAATCACAATCAGACCTTCATTTAAAAGGCGCGCGATCGCTCTCGCACTCCTTCGCGCGCCTGGAAACGATAAAAGGAGCGCGAAAAGTCGCGCTCCTTACTCAGTAAGGCATCGAAAAATCCCCGCTGAAAAAATAAAAATAAATGTTTTCTAAACAGGTAAAAATAATGGACGTTACCGAAAAAATACATGTATTTTATGTAATTTAACCCATATACACCCCTGTTTTAAAATGGACTGTGCCACTTGAAAAGACAACAAGAGAAAGGCGACCATTTTTCGCGAAGCTTTTTAAGCCTAGTAGTACCGTACTTTTAGTATCGTGTGTTATTTCCCCGGTTCAATATAATATAACTTCAACACAACGATTTATTAAATGATCGAGTACGCGGAATATATACCAAGAGAGTATATAATACGTCGATCAACGCAAAATAAGCGAGTTTGTTTTTGATAGTCATATTCTTAGGCATACCTCGCGCTGCTGTTGCCAGCTAGGCTGGGCGAAACGCTGAAGGCCGTCTCCGCATTGTAGCGATGATTGTATCGATGGCGCGAAATTCTCAGGAGAGGGTACCGAGCTCCTTAATATTTTGAGGAGAGCTATTCGTAGAGTCTGCACAATATGTGGCAGTGACAAGCCGTATCAGTCGGAAGCCACATAGGCCGTTTCGAAATATAGGCAAAAACAATGGTAGAGGTCAAAATTTTCACAAATTTATTTTTTGATGGAATCATGTAGTTTAATCATTAACTAATCAGATTCACTCAATAGTTTTTTTTTTTACTTACCCCAAAACATTAAAAATCATGATTTTAGAGACTATACAACCCGGACGTATAAAAAACTAAATGTTTTACGCTAGAAATATTTGCGAAATCGACAGCTTATTACCAAACACGCTTCAGGCTGAACGTGGCCATGTTTGGTATGGTTGTAAAACTAGTTTTATAGGCTTTACAATGATTCGTCAAATTCCATAGAGCTAATTTTGGCCAATTAAAATTAGGTTCTTTGGTTGTACACAAAATGGTACTTCACTTGACAATGAATAAAAACGTCTTGCTGATTGGTTGATTAAATATTTACGTCATATCCTAGCTCATTGCGCATGCTTAGTTGTGACGTGTACGCTTCCCTTCGCTTTGCTCAAAGGAATATTTCAAACGTGGGACAGTTCGATGTTGATAATGTGAAAGAACCACAATAATAATGGCAATAAAAACATGTTTGTTACACACATTTGCCATAATAATAAAAAAATGAATATAACATCAAATACTGCTTACAAAATTATCTAATAAACAAATTATTTTGAACGAGGAACAAGTACAATTCTGGACTCGTGTGTGTACTATTCGAAAGAATCGTCTTTCTGTATGTTGAACATCGTAAATTTTCCTCTGGCTCCGGGTGAATTTAACAGACTATAACACTTTTAATTGTTATCGGATTTTTACAAAAGTTTGCGTAAGTGATGTAAATATTATTAAAAAACAGATATTAAAAATACCAACATATACAGATTATTCTTAGACCCCGTTTCTAAGGAATAAACCTAGGCTATTCTCAACCGCAAATCAGTTGGACCGTGAGCGCGGCCAGTCAGGAAGTCAATGTTTATGATCATGTTTTCTAGCCTAGGCATTTTGAAATCGTGACACGGATTTCGATATTAAAACAATCATAACTTCGTAAGTACTTATCGGATTTCATTTATTGTTTCACTGTTGCAAAGGGCCAACTTCTATTTTTACCAGGTATTGTTTTTCCGACTTCTGACCATTTCCGCTTGTCACTGCCACATATGGTAAAAGAATGTTCCACAATATGTGGACAAGTAAAAGTTTTGGAAAACCACAATTGGCTGGTCAACTGACAAGAAATTATTTAAAAATTCAGCAAGGTCTTATTTTAGCAAGGCATCATGTCACCTCATTCCAAGTCAACCTACTCAAGAATATCTATTTTAACAACTAACAATTATCCTTGTGGGCGATCTATGTGGGCCAGTGTTTGCTAATCAATTAGCAGGTACAGTTCAACATTAACAATATGACTGACACTATGTGCTCACCATATTCGGTCAATAGACGCTACTCATTAAATAATTCTAGTTAAATTTGTACAATAGATCAGGGCATTAGATGGTTGGACCATAGTTGCCATAGACAAGGTAAACACAAAAGACATGATATTTGTTCTCTGCTAAGTAGAGCAATTATTGTACATAAATTATTCTGTCAATAATTAGGATAAATTGTGTTGTAAATTAAAATACTGAGCAATTTTAAGGCATAAATGTATTTTATGTTTTCTGCTAATTATTTAAAACCTAATATCTTATCAAAAGATTTGTAAAAAACATATCCATACAATGAAAAATCACAAATCTGGCATAAATAAATTATGACCTCAACATCAAATGAGTAAAAACTGTCATTTTATTTTTTTACATTTTATGTTTATTTTTTGTTTTGTTGGTCAAAAAATCATATTAAGTATTTGCCAACTTGTGGCAGTTACTTAATACAGTAAGGGCCTGTTTCTAGTGGAGAAAAAAAATAAATTAAAAATTGATTTTCTAAAAATCGATTATTTTCTGGCAGTAGAAACGAGACAACTATGAAAAAAAAAAAACAATTAAATCATACCGATTAAAAACATGCTATGGATTGAGGGTTGGAATGGCAAAATCAATTGCCAAGGTGCACTTTTTAGTGGCAACACAAAAATACTGATTATTAATGTGACCTTGGTAAAATCACAGGCACAACAATACAACTAGCCTAGGCCTAGCATTGCCTGTATCGAATGTGAACTGTCATCGTGCCATTCAAAAGAAAAATTCATATTACCATCATGTGAAAGTGAAAAACTAACATTCTATTTCCATTGGACTATACAGGTATATTCAATATATCATCTATTTTGTTCACCAGTCCAATGAAACGATAAAGCAAGCCTAGGCTGTCACGCGTTCTGTCGCTAAGTTGGCCCGAGAGTGAGATCGTTTGCTCTGCCATGCTCGCTATGCTCAGTATCATGGCAAAATCATAGTTGTCATGTCATTAAATAATTATAAAATTAAATTACTAAATTTAAATGGCTGGTTTCTTGTTGATAGTAAGAAATAACTTTTTCCAAAATGTGCTGTTCTTTTGAATGGAATCGCAAGGGATAAAAACTGGTGAACCTTGGGTTGTAAATGTAAACGAATTAGCGAGTGAATCCAACCAACTCATCTCAAAATCGAGAGCTCTTTGTTTGGGTAATGGTGACGTAGTTATCAACCATAATGGTGGTCATTTAACAGATTTCACTGCAGGAAAAAATAAGTTGGATTGGAGGATTGAAGGACACTCATAAAAAATAACCAATTGATTTTAATTGATTATTTCGCGTTTTCAGTAGAAACAGGCACTAAGTCCTGTCGCATGCATCAGGCCACCAAACATTTAGACTGTAGGCCATATCAATATTAATGCTTCATTTAAAAAGTTGCGTGGTCTGATGACTGGTGTTAGAATCTAACGTTATAAATCGGTTGTATGGTTGCTACTGAAGAAAAAAACATTTTGTTCTCCGAAAAAAAATTTCCCATTAATGAAATAATCAGCAAATTAGAGAAATGGCATTTCAACAACAGAGGGCGCCCTCCACATTTAATGTCCAAAATCACTTTAAAAATCATTAAAAATCAATCACTTGTCCTACAACACTATAACCTTGCACAATTATATGAGAATAATTGGGACTTCCAAAAAGAGGAGAAAATTGAAGGTCAAAGGTCACCATCAAGGTCAAAAGGTCATTTCCTGACAGATTTTAGAGCAATTTTTAAAGTTCGTCAAAGTTTATGCATTTTTCTTATTTTTATCTGATTTGTTTCTAATTTGGTACACATCAGGGGCGTAGACAGTGAGGGGGTGGGGGATGCATCCCCAACTCACAAAGTGTGGGGGGGATGGCATGCACAATCATCCCCTCCCCCGGTTTCAGGAAGATTCTTTTTTTTTTCTATTATCAACTCTCCATGTTCTTTTCCTCACCACCTTCTTTTTCCTTCTCTTTGCTACAAATTAAGCATAGACTGGTCATTTTTTTAATTTATTAATAATCAGGATTTTTAAAAAAATACGATAGCCAAGCACGCCTATTTTTTGGATACAGTTTAGTGGTGTTCTTCATAACAAAGTGTAGGATTTTTTGTAAAATTGTATTTACATGACAGGGCAACATCCTCTTTGTTTTACTGTAGTGGAAAAAGAATTAAAGAAAAAGATAAAAA
>JAOTQE010007014.1:0-11186 GCA_025631205.1 Nesometra sesokonis
AGGCTGATCTGGAAAACGGGACATTTTGATGAGCTCTAATGTGGCTTTTAGCATATAAAATAATGCAAAATTTTCTGGGGCCTTCATCCCCTCGACCTCGACCGGGGCCCCCGGTGGTCCCACCTCCCTGACCCCAGCCAAAATTTCTCGATCCCCACTTTTCAAATTTATAGTCCAAGATGCTTTATATGAGCGTCTAGAGGTTATTATTTTCAAAAATGTTCTATGGCAGGGGGATCCTCCCCTTCCCAAACCCACCCCCTGGCGCACTCAGTCTTTCTGTGCTCTTCCCACTAAAATGGATTCTGTTCCCCTATCCCGTTCAAAAATATCTGGATCCGCCCCTGGGACCCCTAATTTTCAAAAACGTTCCGCCGGCCCTGCATTTGACCCCCAGTCCCAATTAAGTTTTTTGACTCGCAATTTCCCAATTTTCCACCGGTTCTGTTTAAAGTGGTCTCAACTCAGTACAACAAGCCGGTTTAAATAAGACATGTAAATTCTGTTTTTGAAACATGATCCCAGCTTTAGCCCTATATAATCTATTTCTAATAATAGTCCGTAAAGGTCAAAGGTTAGCAAGTACATTTACAGGCAATATTTGAAAATGTTTCTTATTAAAGCAAATATAAACTTGCATGTCCTGAGCAATTTGCAACCAAAATTGAGTCCATCCGATCAGTAGTTACGGAGATACGAGTTTATGAGGTCAAAGGTTGAATGTACAGAAAAATAGCATTTCCGGTCATTTTTTGAGAAACTTGCATTTCAGTTAATAGGAATACGTAAAATCAAGTCTCTACAGTTAGTCGTTGCCGAGATACAAACTGATCAAAACCATATGCGGCCATTTTGAAAAACGCCCTCAAACAGGACTTTCCCATCATATCTGGGAGGTACATAGGAGCTATGTTTTTTTCTAAATTGACCCATCTTGCCAAATCCATTGAGAAAAAAAGGTTCGATTAAAATGGTCACGGATTACACGTAAATGACCCTACTATATCGAGTGGGAGTGAGAAACTTCAATTTCTCGATCGTTTCGGAATCATTGTGCGTTGACAACAAGATGACTCGGGACGAGTTGATGATGACGAGTTGACTTGGGGATGAGTTGACCGAGGAAGATGATTTTAACTGAAGTGGGGGTGTGTGTGTTGAATTTTTATGACAAATAAAACTACAATTTTAATATCCTAACATGAGATTAAATCGAGCACCATCTGCTACATTCATACATTCCCAACATAAATACTGAATCAATTAGCGGATTTTTTAAAATGTTCTCTGACATATCTAACATGTATAAAATGTGTTGAGAAATTGATTGGGATGTGTCGTACGACATTTGAAAGTCCCATTGCGTGTCACGTTCGTAATCAGTTGGTTAAAAACACAAAAATTAATGTCCCCAGATTTCGGTCCATACAAGCCCTTCTTCTTCCCCAACACACACTCTCGCTTTTGCTTCGAAGCAAATGTCATCGATCCTCTGAGATTTTTTCGAGGATCCTGTGAAAATTATCCAAGAATTATTCAATTGACAGCGCACCGAATTTAGGAGCGTTCGTAGGCTCTCACGTACTTATAGTAATATTTTGTTAAACCTTTAATATGTATACGTACAGTAGGCCTATGTATGGGTGTGTATTATTATGTAGGCTATGTACAGGGCGCGCCTATATGTATGCATATGACTATATATATTTGTATATTTGTAAATATTCTTATCTTATCAAGTGAGTTTATCACTTCTCATGGTACGTGGGTATGATGCGTCTCACATGCACACGGAGCCAATGTTATATATTGGACTTGCACAGTGTATGGGCCCTAACCTTACGGTTTTTCCATTAATATCATATCATGCTGTCACTCTAAACATTTCAAGCTTTATTCATCCCTCTAGTCATTCCATCTTATATTTTTCTTGGTGAAAAGGGAGGTACATTTGTCCTCCCCTGGGTTTATAGCCTCTCTACCCACACATAATTATACAGTTAATGTAACATTTATGGTTAAATTGTTTTAGTTAAGCGATTTTTATTATTGTATAATTGTATATCCACGAACTCGTGGAAGCACAGTCTTCGGACTGAACGAGTATCGTGTTAAAATAAAGTTTATATATATACTTTGCTGCGTATTTTTCAGTGTCGGCCTAATACATTTTCTCGAGCAATCTTTGATCTTAATTCTGAGGAATTATTGCTGGATAAATATCGTTGGAGCATGTGTCCCGAAGCAACAATCGGCGAAATAAATGTGGAAGGAGCATATTTTTGCAATTTAGGAGATTGTCGCCGGGTCGCCTGAGCATTTGTTGTAGTTCAGAAGAAATTGTCACGAGATCAAATTTCGACGAAGCATTTGTCGCATTTTGTGAGCTACTTTCTGGGTACAAATGTTTCCGGAATATTTGCCACACTTTGGGAACACTTTTCGCCTGAGCAATTGCCGCCGGAGCATTTGTCGCACTTTTGGAGCAGTTGTCGCCGGAGCATTTCTCGCTGGAGCAATTATCGCCGGAGCATTTGTCGCCGGAGCAAATGTCGCCAGTGCATTTTTTTTGCCGGAGCAAAAGCCACCGGAGCATTTCTGGAGCAAATACCGCCGGAGTAATTGCCACCGGACAAATTTTGCCAGAGCATTTATCACGGAGCAAACATCGCGAACCATCTGTCGCATTTTTCGGAGCAATTGTCGTCGGAGCATACGTCGCTGGAGCATATGTCGTGTCACCAGTAGTGAGCGCCTTGTCTATGGTGTCGGATTGTCGCCGAAGAATAGTCGTCTAATTTCCTGTATTGATATGTAGTGGAAAAGAATGCCTACGTCATAGCTGTTGGTTCGATTTGCCGTCACACGAAAACCTACGACTTATCCATGGTACTTTATTTTGGGTGTCGTCACAGTATACCACTCGCCATCCATATCTTGTTGGTGTTTCGTCATAGAATTGCTAAACCGTGGTTAGGATGTCGGTGTATCGTCGCATGATAGCCTGTGATCTGTTTATCGTGCCAGTGTGTTGTCGCAGGATATATCCTTTTGTCATGGTGTCGATGTGTGATAGCAAATGACGGGTCGCTTATACCAGCCTGAGGTGTATAGTATAGTCTCGAGGACACCATTTTTGGTCGGTTGTGCCTGTTGAGACCTTCAATACCCTGGTACCAGTTTATTTAAAGTCTAATAATTCTACCATGGCGCTTGCATGTGAAGGAATATTCCGAATGAACTGGAACATATTCTACTAACATTTTATTAGCCTTTGCAATCATAAATTCAGTCATTTGGATGTCTTGTTTACCTTGAATTGAAAAGTTGAATTATGGCTAGATGGTACAATAGTATCAATAATGTTGAAGGCAGTTGAAGACGGCGTTTGGGTGAGCAAGATAAGATCGATACATGAATAATAATTAGTGGAACTCTTAAACTTGATGTGTATCTGTTAGAAGTTTCCACTGCCTTCATATTGATTCGATTTTCCAACTGTAATATCACTGATTGGGAATGTAGGCTTGAATATTGGCAATGCTGTAGTGTGGAGTGACTGAAGCGTGAACTCATCTTATCAAAGCTAACCTTATGTTGAGACTGTTCGCAGGCGTTATGGTATTGGTTGATATATGTATATATGTATGTACACAATTTGTCATATCGTGCAATATCTATTGTTGAAAACGTACTTAGGAAATACATCTATATATAGACCTCAACTACTTTGCAGTTATAAATCGTGAATTGGGTCCAGGAACATACATAACTTTATCGAACTTCTTTGCTACCATTAATTCAGTCATCTCAGGAAACTTTATATTACGTAATAATTAACTATCTATATGTACCAGAATTTAACCGCAGTTTAATTATTTTGTGGATTTACCCGATAACTAGGATGCATCAAGGAGTATCATCCAGTGGAGGAGGTGACCAATATGCCAGGCCGGACAAGAAAAAACGTTCGAAAATCATAGCCTGCCAGAGCCAAGTGTATAAACCGCGAGAGGGGGTGATTCAGGTAGAATTGAATGAGGTAACAAAATAATTGTTCAAAAGTGTAAATTCCTCTTATTTATTTTAAGCATTATTCAACTTTTTTTTGTTGTTTGTACTGAAATACTCGTTCATGTTCATATGAAATAGATGCTCTCAAAATTATTATTTGTCAATGGTATATAGCTGTATAATATACATCAATGGTGAGAATGCCTATTAATAATTGTAATTGATCAAGCTAAGCCACGATCAAAGCTACATACAAGCAAGCTTCAATGATATGATAATAGGCCTACATCATGTCATTTTAATAGTACCCTAATAACATCTTTGAATAAGCGCATACACGCACTATCCTCGAACACCATTGGAAGGTGAAATAATTTTTAGTGTCAAAATTATCATTTCACGTTCATCACATTAAAAAAGTCCATTTTAAAATGTTATGCAAATCACTGTAGTTTGGTCAAGTTGATCGTCGTCATCATCATCATCACCATGGCCATCGTCATAATCCTCATCATCATCATCATCATGATCATTAGTTTCTTTTTTTTGTAATTTTTATCAGTTATTCATTATTTTAACCTTCTCGTATGAAAGTGTAAAACATAAGCCGTAAGTCATTATATTATAACTATCGTTTCAATATATTAGTGTGTATTATACCTCCTTATTTGAAGTTGATTAGTGGACCTTACGGTAATTAGACCTTCGGTAGTCTTACGGTGTATTTTCTTTAATTTGTACAGGTATGTCTTTCATCACGCTAAAATGAACTTAGACAACTTTGATTTAAATCACTTTAATAATACTAGCTATTGATAAGTGTTGCTAATATGATTAGAGAAATGACGATAATATTACTGATACACTAATGCATCGGATAACTATATGCAATGTTGTCGATCTATAGAAAGGTATTAGCACTTTCGTATTGATTGATTATTAAGATATCATAGCTATTAGTGCAATCGATATCGGTAATGAAGAAACGTCTGTTTAAGTGCATCCAATCAATCCTGATATAGTTATATATAAGAAGCACTCGTCAACCCCAAAATGTCCCAAACAGGAAAACTACTTCTAAGCAGTGCCGCCGAAAGACCAATACACATTCATGAATATCTGCAAAACGCAAATCTTAAAATAGACATTAAGTAGCTTAAAACAGTGTTTGTGTTTGTCAATTTTATGCGGATTTGTTAACTGGTTGGTCTACAATCTGTTGAATTCGAGACGCTAAAAATGGATCGTGTAGTTACTGGTAAAATGAAACCTATAGATCCTTGTGTATTTTGCTCCGTCACATGGCGTCGGTGTGGTGTAAAATTGCTTCGCCCGGGTTGACTGTATTTTGGTTATGTTAGATGAATAAAAACTCCGAGATACAGTAATTGGCTTGTCGGTCTTTCTTTCTGGTTAGCAGGCTTAATAATTAAAATTAACAAAATAATCACGATTTATTTTAAAAAGGCGATTTTATTGAACTACATTTAGATTGTTTTAGTTTGAAAAACCTTTAATTTGAATAAAACTAACATGACCAAACATTGTAATAAAATGCGCCCTACCCAAAAGGTTAACTCACACAGTGTGGTGCAACGAGCTCCAACACGACGTCTTGTTCCAGGTAGCATTGCGAATCGTGTCCTACGACAAGTTCCGACGCGACGTCTTGTCGTTGTCTCAGTAGACTTCAATAGCATTACAAATCGTGTCGTACGAGTTGCGACACGACGTCTTGTTGTCTCAGTTTACTTCAGAATCGTAAGACGACTTCTGACACGACATCTTGTCGTTGTCTCAGTTCACTCCAAATGGCATTGCGAATCGTGTTAGAAGTGTTAGACCATAGCAACAACTAAAAATATACTGACGGTAATTTTAACTTGCACAGAAGTCCAGACAGTAGCCCCAAAGTTGCACCAAATGCCACACGCCCGCATTGCGTTATTCAGCTAAAAAGCGAAATAAAATGACTAATTTCGTTTGCAAACGAAGTGTCACACCACAGTAATAACGACAAATCTAATGACAGTAATTTGATCCTCTACAATGGCCCAGAGAGTATCACCAAAGTTTCACCAAACTCCACTTTCCCGTTCTCATTGCGTTATTCAGCTGAATAACGCAAATCTGAACTTCGAAACCAAAACAGGCTGATCTGCAAAACAGGACATTTTAATTTGATGCTCTAATGCGCCCTTTAGCATGTAAAGTTCCACTAGCCCCCAACTTAAATTTCTCGCTCCGCTCGAAACCAAGACAGACTGAACTGGAAAACGGGACATTTTGATTGACTCTAATGCGTTTTTCAATCAATCAATCAATCAATCAATCAATCAATTAATCAATCAATCAAATTAACATTTATTTCTCTTTTTGTTACATTATGAATAACAAGATATTGAAATATTTTATTTGATAGTTATAAAAAAGAGAGGGCACCTCCAAAAAAAAACGAAGCTTGTGCTAGGCAGCCCTGTATATAATATTATATATACAATATGCAAACAAAAAAGAGACAAAAAAGCAAGATACAAAGGACACGACAGAAAATAAGTGAATAAGACAAAAAAACATATACGACGCAACGATACATGACAAGACATCTGGGCAATTTAATTTATCATGATAAAGATTTATTCAAGATAAATACAGAAACAGAAATTAATTTATTTGTGAGGGAATTAGGAAATAGTTAAAATCACTTGGAATTCACAAACAAGTGACTGTAGTTATGTATAGGCTAACGGAAAATGCTGTTTTAACTTATTTGAAAAAAAAAACTATGCTGTGATACAGATTTTTTTTAGGGAGTCTGGTAAAGATTCCCAGGGTTTGGGACCAGTAAACTGAATATTATGTTCAAAAGAAATAGTTTTATGCATAGGAATACAAATTTGATGAGAGGATCTGGTTTTTTGATTATGTATAGTTATATTTAAAAAGTTCATTAAATCTAGGGGAAGGAGCTTAGACCACGAAAACATTAAAATTTATTGTTGAAGATAATTTATATCTTGTATTTTTTAAATTCCAAAAGAAGACAAAAGAGGATTTGCATGTGAAAAAGGAGAAGCATTGCTATTGTTCTTACTGTTTTCTTTTGATATATCAACATTTTATTTATGGATAGGTATTTCCCCATACAATATTACAATATGTGAGATAAGGAAAAATTAATGGAAAATATAATATAAGAAGAATCTCTTGAGAGATAAAAGATGATAGTCTATATATAGGCCTAATACCCGAACTTTTTGGATATTTTATTCTCGACTTCTTTGATGTTTTCAATTTAGGTTAGGATCCATGTATACCTCAAGAAATTTAGTTTTATTTACAAGTGGGATTGATTGATTACCGATTTTTAATTGAGTTGGACTTGCACCGAGTGACCTATGAGAATTTTTGAATAACATACAACACTTTTTCAGGTTAACTGAAAGTTTGTTTGCATCGAAAAAGACTTTGGGTAAATTTTCACTCGACACTTTCAATAAATAATTTACATTTTTATCAGAATAAATTACAGTTAGCATATAATAGGCGCGGATCCTTCGACTCGGCAAAATAATATAATTTTTGCACACTTTGGACCTCTACAAGTGCACCAGAAAGCATCTGATAACATTTTTCCCGGGCCCTAGGCGGGCCATCAGTTTACTGATAAAATCTCACAATTGTGTTTGCACAAACTGGCATTGGGCCCCCTCTTACGAGCTCCTCTGGGTCTGCCACTTTAATAACCCAAATTTTTCCCGGGCCTTTTTATACCCCAGCCTAAGTTCCTCGCTTCTCGCAAGTCTCCCCCACCCCGTTCATTCAATCCTGGCTGTGCCCCCTAACGTGTAGGCCTATGTTATAACGTTAACGAGGTTTAGCTTTACATATGGGATTTGATAAGGAGTTCCGCATACAGTCCCAATTCGAACCTCCCCCTTAAAGTTCCTAAATACGGGCCTGGGATACTGTCTGGGCTTCTGTACAAGATAAAATTATCAATGTATTTTTAGGTGTTACTATGGTGTAACACTTCGTTTGCAAAAGAAATTAGCCATTTCTTTTTCAGCTGAATAACGCGATGGGAGCGGGCAAGTGGAGTTTGGTGAAACTTTGGGGCTACTGTCTGGGCCACTATAGAGGATAAAATTACTGTCATCAGATTTTTGGTTATTACTGTGGTGTGACACTTCGTTTGCAAAAGAAATTAGTCATTTTACTTCGCTTTTCAGCTAAACAACGCAATGCGGGCGGGTGGCATTTGGGGAAACTTTGGGGCTACTGTCTGGGCTTCTGTACAAGATAAAATTACTGTCAGTGTATTTTTAGTTGTTGCTATGGTGTAACACTTCATTTGCAAAAGAAATTAACCATTTCGTTTTCAGCTGAATAACGCGGTTGGAGCGGGAAAGTTGAGTTTGGTGATTTGGGGCTACTGTCTGGGCCATTGTAGAGGATCAAATTACTGACATTACATTTTTAGTTATTACTGTGGTGTGACACTTCGTTTTCAAAAGAAATTAGTCATTTTATTTCGCTTTTCAGCTGAATAACGCAATACGGGCGGTTGGCATTTGGGGCAACTTTGGGGCTACTTTCTGGGCTCCTGTACAAGATAAAATTACTTTCAGTGTGTTTTTAGTTGTTGCTATGTAGTAACACTTTGTTCGCAAAAGAAATTAGCCATTTCGTTTTCAGCTATATAACGCGATGGGAGCGGGCAAGTAGAGTTTGGTGAAACTTTGGGGCTATACTGTCTGGGCTACTGTACAGGTTAAGATTACTGTCATTAGATTTTTGGTTATTGCTGTGATGTAACACTTCGTTTGCAAAAGGAATTAGCCGTTTCTCTTTTAAGCTGAATAAAACGATGTGGGTGGGGTCATTTGGGGCTATGTCTGGGCAACCGTACAGGATAAAGTTACTGGCAGGGCTATTTCAATAGTTTTTATAACATAATAAACAGTATCCACCAATTTTTTTTGCATTTCTCTTTCAGCTGAATAAACTCATTTTGCCCCTTATTTTTGGGCCCCCTGGGGTTATGGTACAGGATATACCCTGCCAGCAATTTATTTTATTGACCCTTACACAGGCCCTGATATGGTGAGACCATCAAAGTTTGTTTCTCTTTTCAGCTGAATAAATCTTCTGGGCCCCCGGTCTAGAAGTACGCAAGTATGTACCAACTTAAATACCATTGAGTAAAGAATCTAAAAGATTAGCGGGATTTGATGAAAATATCACTTACGCGAATGTAAATACTGTATAGATTAGAACCAGAAAAACTAGCGTATTCAACGTAATGGCAATCGATCTCAAAACGGACTGACAGACCGACCCACTGAACAACGAACCAATGAGAATGCCGAGCAAGTTACTAATATCTTCACGTAATGGATATTTTTTAATTAATATATTATAGACTATATTATAGTCTGTTAAACTGCAAGCCAAATGAACTACTAACTGCTTGAAGAAATTAAATATTGAAGATAAATCAGACTGACCAACCGACCAATCTACTGACCGACAAATTGAAATATAGAGATGCTTGGATGCATCTAAAAACAAGTATGCACACTATATATAATAAGTGAATTGTATGCAGTACGTGACTTCTTTTCTGTTACACCTTATGCTGTCACAATATTGTAGATTACCTAGCTTGGTTATTTTACGTGTGTGTTACATAATTGCATAAATTGGGCCATTTTCACAAACGAGTTTTCACACCTCACATGAATATTGCCTGGCTGCAACACAATTGCCATAGATGATGTCGTTTCGTTCTAAAATTGAACTAAATAGGCAATTATTTATTACATTACTTTTGACATGAACTTAATGTGTGTACATGAAGCAGAGTTGTGTTATGTGTGTTAACACGTTCCCCACCCTAACATAACCCAAGGTACCCCTTCACAATTTGTTTGATAATTTAGAACTATAGATTGTGGACGTTCTTGAATCTTTGTTCACCCCACAACACGAATTTGACTTTTCTTTTGTAAATACGTTAAACCAGTGGCGCTTGTAGAAATTTGCGGACGGGTTGGGCTAGAGACATTTATGAGGTACGAGAGGGGAGGCAGGGAGAGTGTTTTAGTCCAAACACTAGATTTGTTTAGAAAAACATATTGGCTTATTGCTCTTAAATATAGCATCTAAAAAAGATTTGGCTTAAAATATGTATGTAAAATAACTGCCACTGGATTACTAAAATCACTTAATTCACATTGGCGCAGTTTTCCGATAATTTGAAATTATCTTTCAACATCTATAAAACCAAAGTTATGATTTTTAATTACTCTGGTAGACTGCTAAAGTGGTCGTTTAAATATAAGAACCATGTCATTAAAATTGCCAAAGAATATAGTTACTTGGGTATTATTTTCAATACTTCGAGTTCATTTGTTACGGCAATTAATGCCTACACCAAAAAACATCCAAAGCATACTATTCTAAAATTCGTAGAGATATTAGGGACAGCCGTAGTCCTGTTGTTAGTTGTTTATCTTTTTCCTACGGTACCTAAAGCATAACAATCTCAATAACATCGGATCAAACAAACTACATTGGTGAATCTTTACACGTTAAAACTTGCAAAACTATATTAGGAGTTAACAAAAGAACAACAAACAATGCTGTACTTGGTGAACTAGGTAGCTATCATATTTTGTTATCCTAAGATGCTTAGCCTTTCTGCTAAATATTGGCATAATTTAATGATTGATGTAATAAAGGCAATAATTCACTTGTGATTAAGTCGATGCTTGATAATATAAATTTGTACTCTGTTAATTATATAACTATATTTACCTGGTCAACTGACATTCAAGCTTTACTTAAGCATTGTATTAAATGTCTGGACTAAACCGAACTCAATTAGTGCTCCTCAACTAAAGGATAACGTTATTAGCCAGTTGCATGAGAAATTTAGTTATGGCTGGCTTAACGATAACAATTATAAGCAACCGAAAATGCGCACATACTGCCTTTTTAAAAATACATTTACCATTGAAAAAATTACTGTAGGCCAGGGGCGGATCCAGGATCCGCCAAAAGGGGGGGGGGGCACACTTCTACTTTGAAATTCCGGGTGGGCGTGGTTCTTAGGTTTTCCCTGACGAGCAAAGAAAAAAAAAAAAAAAAAAAAAAAAAAAGGGATC
>JAOTQE010007025.1:0-22819 GCA_025631205.1 Nesometra sesokonis
TTAATTGAAACAATTAATAATGTGCTTCCGAATTCCAGCATGTACAAAAGATGGTGCAAATTAATATATTAGTGCCATCGGTTGAAATTATAGTACGTGAAAAGTATAGGGTTTATATATTTTTTTTTATATATGTTTTGTTATATTTTGTATATGGATACGATATCTGAAATAAAAGAATGAATGAATGAATGAATTGCATTCTTATGAATGATGATGCCAGTGCAGTGAAATGTTCATGACGATATTTGAAAAGACTTGGGATTCATTTTGTGTGTGCATTTTTTCTCACCAGATTTCCTCTTGGCAACTTAGATTTGCTCCACAAGTGGCTTCCAAATGTTAGCAGGGAAGCTTTTCAACCTACCAGGCATCATGTCATATGTAGTGAACATTTCTTGAAGGAAAATTACAAGTATGTGAGAGGTAAGTGTGGGCTTTGTGATTTTTTCCTGTAAATTATGACAGTCTTAAAGTATTTTTGTTTTCCTAAAAATAAAATGGCAAAAAATTCCATTGCCTTTCTTTTCCACAGGAGAACATTAACAGCACCAAGCAGCAGTGGCTCAGATCAGGATTATACCCCTGCAAACCCAATGAAAACATCTAAAGCAATAATCCAGAAGATCCAATCAGATGTTTTGATTATTGTAAGAGAGAGTTTTCCTGGACTTGAATCATCATTTTCAACAAGAAGAACTTGCAGATGAGGATGATCATGGCAATCAACTTATCAAAATGATAAGCAGTATTTACTTGCGGACTCTGCTCCATCACCACGGGCGATTATTCACAGAACGTTATTTGAATAAGAATCAAGCTTCCAAGAGACATAAGCTACCCAAAACGATTTTGTTTTTGGGTCAATAAATCTGTCCATTAACATACTACAGTCAAACAAAATTTTTTTCATTTTATTCTTTGAATAGCAAAATTTAAAGACCATCTGTATGCAAAACCAAGTTTTTTTCGCTTTCCAATTTTCTACATTTATTTTACTCTTTGCTATTAATATAACATGTATTTGCTATTGTGATATAATTTGATTGAAAACAATTAAAATCCCGGTATAAATTGTGTTAGAGCCGTATAGTAGATTAGCGAAACAAGATGAACCGTCTCACTAAGCCATGAGCATGAGCTCAGCCTACAGTTACACATTGCTTTTGTAACTGCAGTTGTGTAGTTACAATCAGGGCCGTAGCCAGAATAGAAAACCAGACGAGGCAAAGGGGCCCATGCGGTGCTTAGAGCTAATATATAAATGAATTTCACTGAAAAAACACAACCTCGTCTGCCTCATGCTGGCTACGGCCCAGACCAAAAAATTGGCGTTACACTGTCAAATATTTTCACTGTTTTCACTTGTCACAAAGTATAACTGTTTGGCAATTGTGGAAAAAGTACTGTGATTATAATAGCTAACAATTTTCACTGAATAGTAATTATTTACAGTAACAGTATTATAATTTATAAAACGATAATTTTTGTGATGGTTATTGTCATAGAACTGTCAACATCAACCACAATGCTAACAAAAAAACCCCAGAAATCTAGCTCAAAATTGGAGCTCCGGGTTACACTCACTGAATCAAACATGGACACTAACACAGACATGTTGAAGCTGGAGATACAAAAGCTCTCATCCAAGATCGACTCCATGCCGAACAAACAGCATACCCATTCTTGATCGGATTGGCAAGATGAAAGGTAAGCAGGCGGAAATGGAAAAATTGAAAAAAGAGAAGAAAAGAATGTGGGTAAAGCATTGGCTTGGTAGAAGAGATAGGTTAGGAGCTTGTGAAACAATCACAAAAGTTGAGAATGGAAGACCGGAAAGGTTTTGAAAACTATGTCTACATGGATTATACAATACTTGATCACATACTGCAATTGGTAACAATGTTAGAAATACCAGAATTTGAAGAGTAAGAAAGTCAATCCAAAAGTGCTGAAGCAGAGAAAATTGGTTCTAGATATGGCTTGTTATGGTTTTATAAATCATTTATTGCAGTATTTATAATTTAATAAACCATTTCACTGAAGATGCAGAAGGGGATTTTTAAAAGGGGATGATTGATTATTGTATGGAGGGATTAAATCATATTGTAAAGGAAATGTGTCCACGGTTAATTGCTGAAGCAGACAACATTACTTGGAGATATGGTTGGCGTTTAATTGGTGCTTGCCATAGTACAGCAAAGGGGCCCGTTTAGACGAGAGCTAAAATCATGGGACCCACCCAATGTGTAGTCGCGTGCGGCAATTAATTCTTCCCTCTGGCGATAAAATATTTGAAAAACATCTGGATGAAAAACTCACCAAACTACACCGGAGGGCATAACTAATCAAGTGATAACGAGATCATGCCAAAATTTGACCTCTTGATTTTTAAACATCCAGGTCAGAGTGCAGCGAAGAGACGCTGGCTTGTTATGCGACACCACACCAGACTCACCAAGCTGGACAGCTGTCATTGGAAAGCTTGTTTGGGTTTCATTTGCAATTATTTTGTTTTTTTTGAAGCGAAATTTTTTTTAAAGGCTTACTAAACTACTGTGAATTATTTAACTATGGTACAGTGGAGCAATACAGCAACAGCAGCGCTAATTGACATTTGGGGGAACTAAAAAATCCAGGATGGTTTTGATGGAACAAAACGGAACGGACAAATATATGCCCAAATCAAAGCCAAGCTTGACGAACTTGGGTTCGTGTTTGACTTAACGCAGATCAACAACAAATGCAAAACGCTGAAGAAGAAGTATATGGAGGAGGACTAACAAAATAAATCGGGACATGGCCCAACGGACTAGCCACCTTTTGCAGATATGAATGTAATATTTGGTGATCAGTCAGCAACACAACCGACTTTTATAGCTGCGTCATCCATTTAATCGCTAGCGTCGACATCGGGATCACAACAAACCTCCTCAACTGGCCTAGGCCTATGGCATTCTAACGAAGACGTCAATCTAGGTCTAGGTGGCTAGCTAGCAAGCTATTCTGGACAACAGTGGACATATCTGGGAAGAATACCTCATCAACAGACTCTAAAACCACTGACAGCCAGAGTGGCTAACCATACAACCCAACATTGTCCTGCCACACACTGGGTGTTTCTCTTTACGATATGCGAGTAGACATGACACAATTCCTCCAACTATATTAGGTGCAAATATCAGTGTGACGCATGTGTTAGTGCCCAGCACAGGAATATCGATGAAGAAAAAATCAACCACCATATCACTGAAAAGGATCAGGCTAGAGCGTAGAAATCCGTGGACAAAGACTGCTAATGAGGAAAGGTCAGTTTAGGCTATGGACTTGCAGGCTGTCCTTTTATGTCCACAAAGGCTAGTACCATACAACAAAATTACAAGTGCATAACTTTACACTGTATAATTTAAAGACCAAGGAAAGATACTGCTATAATGGGGAAGAGCATGAAGGCAATCTTAGCAGTGAGGTTTTTGCCTCAATATACCCACTTTGTCATGGTAATTGAACTAAACACAAAGCCAAAAGAAATTATTATTTGGAGCAACGGTTGTGGATATCAATAGGAATACAGTAGTAACATGTAATTGGAGCTATTGCAACCGGGATAAAAATAACGCAGAAATACCTGGTTACTGATCATACACAGATGGAGGTAGACAGCATCCATAGAAATGAAATATTGTTAGGTCCACGCGAAGCAGACCTTAGACAGTTGGCTAAGAATAAGCTCCGCCCATATGTAATAGCACGCATACGCTAGATTTTTAACCCTACCGTCATCAAGGGATGACGACGGACAAAAACTACTTTTACCGTTCACAGACGACAAAAGTTATGGCTTCTCACATACCCGCTCAAAAAAGTATGTATTTGTTGCTTATGTTGATGGTTATATTTATATAGGGTGCCTAGTTTAAATATTATTAAGGTTATAACAAGTTATAGATTAGACCCTATTCAGTTTTTTTATTTTTTGTATTAAAAATTGCAACTGTTTTATCGGCCTTTACCCTGCCTGCAGGCAGGGTAGGTACAGTACACTAGGCTAGTGTACTACTCTAGCCAGCAACTCCTTGGCTGAGCATAGTTAGCTTACAAAAGACCTGGACCTACCATACCCAGGCTAGACCTTGTAGCCTAGGCCTTACAGTAAATTAGGCAAGTAGTAGAGGCCAAAATGTTTAATCTTCTTCCTTTTTGGTTTGCTTCCCAGGATAGGTCCCCAGCCTATTTGGTAGGCCTATTATAGACCTAGGCTTAGCATAAAAGTCCTAGGATTCTGTACCTCTTGTAACACGTACTGATAAAACATCACTGCATCAACAGGGCCTAAACTAAAAATACAGTAGGACTAGCCTATACTTAAAGTGGCACATAAACCTGGGCTACTAGCCTACAGTAGGCCTGGCAGGGTAGATCGTTTTCGTCCGCCAACGTAACCAACCACTGTAAATGTCTATAGAAGCGGCCATATACTCAACGTGTTTTATGCCAAGCCAATACCATGTGGATAATCTAGAATTGTTTGAATGTCATATGATATTAAACGCATTAAACTCGAAGACTAACTATTGTTTAATTGTCCTTTATCGATGATGTTAATAATTCTGAGCAAACTATAAAAGTTACTCAACCTAGGCCTATACAATATGTTTTTATGCTGTTTCATTTTAGTAAAAAAAATCTTAATCTTATTTCAGCTCCAAATCAGACGACGCCATCCAAAAAGAAGGGAGTTACTATTCACCAGTCCGCCGTGCGACTTCTTCAAAACGACTATCCACCCGTCCGCCGGGTGAATTTTATGAAATACACTATTCACCCGTCCGCCGTGTAGGTACAATCAAAACAACTATCCACCCGGCAAACACGTAGAGGGCGCTTTCACCTATTTGTACATAGTGTTCCTGCGCGTCGTTCGTGCAGAAAAATGGCGGATGTGGAAGGATCGTTGCACGTGCCAAGCAGAAAAAATAATTACTGTAGGCCAAGAATTTGACTCTTTTGAGGAATTGAAAAGTAAAATTGAAGAGCATGGCTCATTGAACAAAATTCAATGGGTAAAAGCCGATTCCAAAACAATCGAGAATGCGAACAAGGCGATATCTACTACAAGTAAGCGAGGCCTATATGTCGAACGTTTTGTTTATCGATATGTTCGATATTGATGCAAGCACGGCGGAGATCCTAAACCAAATCCGAAGAAATTATCATCTGTAAATTCTCGCCCAAATCAAAGGTAAGTGTTTGTTCACCCGGCGGACGGGTGAATAACCGTTTTATACTTGTTCACCCGGCGTACGGGTGAATAACCATTTTGTACTTGTTCACCCGGCGGACGGGTGAATAATCCTTTTGAACTTGTTCACCCGGCGGACAGGTGAATAATCGTTTTGTAATTGTTTACCCGGCGGACGGGTGAATAGCCTTCGCCCAAAAAGAAGTGGACAAATGATAAAGACGAACAACTCATGAGAGGAATTATCACTTTAGAGCCATTTCAACATAAGAAGAGAACACAACAGCAGGGAAAGGTGTGTGAGAGACCGGTGAAACACTTTGAAGGAGAGGCTCAAGACAAAACTGAATGCAGAACTAAGAGGCTCAGGAATAGCACCTCCTGAACTAAGCGAGACAGAAAAAGTCATTGAAGACCTCATGAACATAGAGAGAGATGCCAGTACAATAAAGCCAGATGGTGATTCACCAGCAGCAGCACGAGCAGCTGGAGAAGAGATGAGGAAATGGTCGATGGAAACTTTCAAAAAAATAAATCAAGGTAACTAATGAAATGGAGTAAAGAAATGATCAATAATGCGTTTAACTTTGCCAAGAAGATGCCATGAATTTATATTTATTGATACTTATTTGATACTTTTTGCTTGGCCCTTTATTCCTGGGAAAAAAAAATCCTCAGTCTTTTCTTTTTCTAAAAAAAAAGCATTCCAACATTGGTTGAGAATTGGGAATTTAAAATAGCTTAAGTCCATATGACATGCATTTTAAAATGTCCTTTACATTGTATCTATAACTGAGGACGACATAATCAATGAAGGCAATTTTTTTACAATCTTAATAATTTTTTACTTTTTTAATGTTTATGTAACTGTTTACATATTGCATTTGTATGTTTTTTTAATATTTTACATGTTATGATAATGAGTAAATGAATCTCGCATTAGTTTTAATGTGACAATAAAGTATTATATCTATGTCTATGTATCTTTGTTTAACAAGTTTATGTATAAAAAATGTAAATATTTGTTGTTAAAATTATTTAGTTTTTTGTCTTTTTTTCTGAAACTAATAAAATTACTTACGCAGTTTTGTGTTATGAATGTATGACTAATGCTTATTCAAGAAAGGAGGATTTAGAAAACTTACAATAATGAGATTTCAATTATTAAAGAATTATATACATTTGGTCAATGGGTAAATGCTGTCTTCATTTTATCATTAAAGATTGAGAAAAATATTTGAAAGATTGATTCCTATTCTAGAAAACTGATAACAGTTTCCAAATTGTTAATAGTGTAATAAAATGACATCAGAAGTGAGCCCCCTATAAGCAAATGTAAAAAGAGCCCTCTAGGAGCCGGGAGATAAAAATGCATGTATCGGCAGACATTTTGCACCATAAATAAAGTAGTAGTTTGAGTTCTATAAAACTGTTCCACACCTTACACGTGAGTAAAAGTAGGCCCACAAAATCGTTATGAACAACTTTGAGACACCAAAAATAAACTGGCTTCATCAGATGAGCCACTGAGCTAAACAATTTCATACAGTACTGTGAACTGGTGTTCGCTGGTCCACTTGCGGAAACAGCACGAGACGACAACGCCCAAAAAACCTACGTGCTTCTGTGGCTTGGCCAGGAATGCCTGAAAATATACACAATTCTTGGAATTTAACTGAAGAAAACATGACCTGTCCAGAGCGCAATGTCAAACCTCCACAGCGTTTGATAGAGGAGGTATAAAGTAGCAAAACTGATGTGATACTTTAGAACAGTGGCGGCGCTACGGAGGGGGGGGCGCTAGAACCCCCCGTTGGGGGACCTTTTCCCCCTCGTCAGGGAGAAAATTAAGGTTTCGTCGGGGGACCAACGAAGCCCCAACACCGAACAGCATGGGACAGACGAAGCCCCAACACCAAAACGGGCTAAAAACCACACAAAATACGGCAAATAAGGTTTTTTTTTTTTTGCTTGTCAGACTGGAAACCGGGGACACGCCCACCTCAAAATAAACTCGTCGGAGGCTTTGCCCTGCTGTCGGGGAATTCCTGGCGCCGCTACTGCTTTAGAATGCTGGTAATCTGTCATCTAAAATTAAACCTTATGTAAGTATGTTACAGTTTTTAGTATACAAATTTAAGGAATGGACAACTTTGCCATAATATTCACAAAGACTATAGCCAAAATAAATATTATAAAACTGTATATAGACTATAATTAAGCAATAACTATTAACAAGAACATTCATTGTCACTGAACATTAATAAAGAGAGAGGGATGTAATTATGACATCAGAACTGAGGCCCCTTTAATCAAATGTGAAAAGAGCCCTCTAGGAGCAGGGAGATAAACACATGCACCGGCAGTAATCTTAAACCGTTATGCTGTAGTTTGAGTTTGAAAAAAACTGTCTTTTTATTTGTGTTCCACACATTACATAAACTATCCAAAATAATGTGCCATTGGACTTGCTTTTTGTGAAATTTATTAACAGAGACATCAAACAAACAAATGCTGGAAATTCCAGAATTTGCAGAGTATTGGAAAGATAATCCCAGCTTCAAGCTGGAGTTATCTTTCCAATACTCTGCAAAGAGGTATGTGGAGGAGGTGCACAAACATACGTAAATGCATTTACAGATGCTATTGATCGACTTGCGGATGCAATATCCTCAACTGAAGAGGATAAATCTCAAATGGTAGCAAAGTTGATTGTCGGCCATTTTGTAATTGTCTGCCATTTTGTAATTGTCAGCCATTTTTCAAAAAAACCTGGTTTTGAGGGCAAATAAAATGGCCTGCTGAGCTCACCTGTAGTTAAAGGTTGCATGTGAGAGTTCAAACATTCTACAGTGAGTGACTATGTTACAAGAAAATATGTCAACCCCAAAGATAAAAACAGACTTGCTGTGACAGAGGAGAAATCAAGGGTGTACTGACGCGGTTGTAGAAAAAGATGATGGCAACCATCAAAGGCGATGAAGTAAACTACGAAGTTGTGAGTGCTGTTATCAAAGAGCCAGGAAAATGACTGATGTAGTAGAAGTCTGATCAATGCAGGTGTGACACTCAGAAACACCTCTATAGTAACTTTGGAATAGTCTGTACACAGACCGAAAGGGGTTTATTGGTGGTCTAAGGACATTACAGACTTGCCACTTATAAGTATAACATCTAAGTAATATTTAATCCCTTTGTCATCATTTCTGTGTACTGTTTTACAGGTATGTAAATTATTTACTATCGTAACCTAGAATATCATAATTTATGCAAATAATTTATTTGCTATCGTTTACTATGTTGTAGTTTTGTTAATGCATTGTTATACTTGATTGATTCAGGCAGAAGAGCCTATAGAAAATTACTTCATGCAACTATTCCCTGAAGAATTGATAGCCGATATTACATACCATTGCAAATGCAAGGCAAAGAAAGCTACATGCAATACAAATGCCGAAAAATAGGGCACTTCGCAAGTGTGTGCAAAAGTACACAAATTAAGAGTATTGAAATTTCTGTTAATGCAGTTAATAGAAAATTATGCGCAGATGTTGTGATAGGAAATTCCGTAAAACATAGAGGGCGCTTCATGGTAGTCAGACATGTTTTCTTAATGTCGGTAATTGCCTTGTATTTTTGACTTGCTTAAGTAGGTTTCACTCAGTCATTCTAACAAATACTAACTTTATCACTCTCATAAACCTTTGCTGTCTAGCCGTTTAGGTTCGTTTTTGTCAATTTTTGAGTGATTAGGTTGATTTTTAAGCTAGGCCTAGTATTACAAACATGGCCATGCAGAGTCAAATTCTGAAAGGGGACAAGTGTGGTGCATGGAAACCTTGTTGTTTCTGACGATAGGGCTTTAAACTGTAATTTTTGTGGACTCTGGTTCCGTATAAACTGCCAATCAATAAAAAAACGTATGACTGTCTTAAGTCGAGGATATCTAGTATTCATTGGTACTGTCGTTCCTGTAATGTTAGTTAATAATGTTATGGATTCTTTGGTAAATATTAAAAAGACACAGGAAGCGATGCAAAAGGAAATTTCAGAGCTTAACCATAAAATTGAAGATATATTGATAAGTAAATCGCATTCTTGCGATCTAAAATTGATTGAAAACGTGATTGAAAAAAAGCTAGAGGACGGACGTCAAATAACATGGCGTAAAAATAACTTGATGATCTATGGATTAAATGAGTCCACATGTGATGTTCCTGCTGAGAAAAACCAATGATCATAAGTTGGTTGTTGTTGTTGGTTGGTTTTTGTTATTATTGTTTAAGAGCAGGGCAGTGGCGGCGCCAGGATTTCCCCGACGAGTTGGCCGACCTTGAATTCGAGGTGGGCGTGTCCCCGATTTTAAGTCTGAAGAGCAAAAGAAAAAAAAAAAAAAACGTTATTTGCCATGTTTTGCGTGGTTTTTAGCCCGTTTTGGTGCTTGTGGCTTCGTTTGTCTCTTGGCATTACCCTACAAAGCCCCGACGAAACCTCAATTTTCTCCCCGACGGGGGGGCTGTAGCCCTGCCTAGCCCCCCCCTCCCCCCGTAGCGCCGCCACTGGAGCAGGGTGTTTTTAGCAACGTTAGAATTTTTATCGTGTTGGGGCTTGTGGTGATAAGATTAGGCCTCTTAAATTGATCTGTATTGATGGAGTTTTAAAAGAAAAGTTTTTGATCTTGCTGTTAAAAAGGAAATTGCAGTTAGCAATGACAGAACTAAAGCCGAAAGAGGCTCCTTTCAGGAATCTGTTTGGATTGAAACCGTTATTTACGGTTCAAAACTGTTAATAGGATGTATTTATAGAAGTCCTTCAAGTAATGTTTTAAACAATCAGAATTTATGCTTGTTAATGAAGACTGCGCTTGATAAAGGATATTTGGACACTATCAATGAAAGGAAAGTTGATTTAAACAGTTGCTTAAATGGCAAATATTTCGATAATGTTGTTGTTGAAGCAACAAAAAATTTATGCTGTCCCCTAAACGACAAAACAATGAATGAAATCACAAAAAGTAAGAGCCCTTCAATTGGACTTCATTTAGGGCTGTGAAATCAAACATGGGAAGTCAATACGGTTGGGAGATGCCAAAATGAAGGAAGAGGCAGAGAATTTTAAACACTTGTATAACCAGGAATGGACGGACGCAATTTCCAGCCCTGCCCTTCAGATCCTGAAAGACAGGGTTTATGAAAAAAAGAAACCCTGCTAACCACAGAGGATCTAAGTACTCTACAAAAGTACACTGATATGTGTCTTGAAAAAGAGATAGAGGCAATGAAGTCGATGCCGACAGAAGGAGGTTGGAGAGCACTGTCTAAAACAGTGTTCGTTCTTGTAACAGTATTCAACAAAAGGAGGGGGCGGGTAGGTGAGTAAAGTACGGTTGGCAAGTTATGTTGAAAGACAGAAGAACGAAAATGCAGTGCATAAGGGTATTTTAGAAAGTTTTAGCAAACTAGAAAAGGAGCTTGTCAAAAGGTAAATATTTATTTATTTTCTTGTTTATTGTTCAATTTTAGATGCAATACTTACTGTAAAAATTTTCTTTTCATTAAAGTAACTAATCTTTTTTTGTCAAATTTTGTGTATTATATATAATGTGAATTTACTGTATTTTTATAAATTTCTTTATATACATACACTGTGAACACCGGAGGTCAACAGAAATTGCATCACTTTACACATTTTATTAAACTTTATAATTTCTTGCTTGTCAGTAGTCGTTCCGTTCCTATTTCATAAAATACTGTACAATAACAATAAATATCTTTACTTTCCAATCATATCATGCTTTTAATCTGTTAACAAGCCTATGCCTACGGCACCTAATGCTACGTTTACACTGTGTTCCCAGTGGCCACGGCAGCCACGTTTCAGCCACTGTGATCAAAACGGGATGTCCTTCACGTTTGCCCACACCATTCCCAGTGCGTTGTTTCACGTCCATGGGGAACACAGTGTAAACGCAGCATAAGCTAGTCGATGGTCGTAGTGTTAAGAAGGACCATCCTAATGCTGTAAGCTGTGCATCAAACATGTTTAGGATTAAATGTTAAATGTTATTTGCTTTAGGTTTGATTGCATGGAACTGCCTGGTAAGCGAAATAGGAAAGTGCCACTACTTCTAAAAAAAGATTGGGTATCAGCTATGGATCTGCTTGTTGCAGAAAGGGAAAGGTGCAATGTACTCGCCTCAAATACCTTTTTTTTTTGCATTGCCTAGAAGGAATACACATAAATAAATGCATGGCAGGTTGGTAATATTTTCTTAAAAAATTGCAACAAAATAAATCACTCGCACCAATTTCAAATTCTATTACAATGTTTTACATACAAGTGCAAATAACATTCAATTTTGACCCACGAAAGAAAGATATTGAGTTTCTATACTATTTGTAATATTAAGAATGGTATAGAATTCTGAATATGTATCTGAATACTGAAAAATGAAATTCAAGTAATGAAGAAATTGTGAATACCGAATCTGAATTATAATTTCAAAATTATTATCGTAAACAGTTTAATGTAACGAATCATCGTTTTACTTCTGCAATAACAAAAAACTCATGTACTATTTTTTTTATTTACACAACAGACAATTAACAAATGTGTTGTGGCAGCTGGGTGCAAAGATGCTCTCAACATCTCAACTACCCGGTTAAAAAGTACACTGCAACAATGGTACAAGTATACTATTGCTTGGACCTTTTTATTTTGTTTAAAGAAAGATAAGGGTGGTTTAAAAATGTATGTGTACATAAATCCAAAACAAACTCTAGAAGAGGTGCATTTAATGTCGAATGATAAATTATTCCACAGTTAACAACCACTAAATTAAAAATTTCCCGGCATCTGTTCAAGGCTTTAGAAACAACAAAATTAAATTGGTTACTAAATCTGGTATTTTTAACATGAGAAACAAAAAATATATGAGAGTATACAATATTGTATAACTTAAATGTCCAAAATTTTGTGCTGTTTAAATAACGGGGATGACGATGCATTAAATTTGGAGAATGTTTACATTAAATACACAATTTTTGTACAAGTAGTATTGTAATTAAATTCCCCATATTTCTATAGTACATATCAATATTCTGAAATTGCAAATATCTGAAAGTAGTATTGTGTATAAAGTTTATTTACTTGAAATTACATTCTTTTAACAATGATTAACTGTATCTCATATCCCGAAGGGGTCGAAAGATGATTACAAGATTCCAAGGTGATAGCTTTACAGTTTGCCATCCTGCCTTGCAATCCCAAGATCATGGGTTCAAATCCTGATAGCCACCAATTTTTATGATCTTATAATCTAAAAAACAGCATCAGTCCACAAGCCCTTCATGTAATGTTTTAAACAATCTGAATTTATGCTTGTTAATGAAGACTGCGCTTTCAGACACTATTATTGTCTGTGATTTTAACTATAGAGATATCAATTGGGATTTGAGTCTTGTTAGTGTTGTTGATAGTGGAGATGCTTGGTTATTTTTTGACACTGTGAATGATTTATTCATTTATACTGGTTAACCAGTTACAATATTACCAAAGAAAATATACAATAAACATTTCGTTAAAGAAGCACTGCAG
This sequence comes from Nesometra sesokonis, assembly GCA_025631205.1. NCBI lineage: Eukaryota > Metazoa > Echinodermata > Crinoidea > Comatulida > Antedonidae > Nesometra > Nesometra sesokonis. The sequence goes on from JAOTQE010007025.1 coordinate 12,839, forward strand.
AAGACAACCAAATTGATGACGTACTCCAAGGAGCAAATACATGCTCTTGGATGTGTGAATTTACCAATCACACTTATAAGTGATCCTACAAAGTACAAGCAAAACCTTTCATAGTCGATAAAGGAACACCTATTCTTGGAATGGACATAATAAGTGTCCTGAATATTAACATTGCAAATGGACAAATTGCATATGTTCAAGCAGTCTGAAAATGAAATTAGCGACATTCATAAACAACAATTGAAACAGGACTATTCTACAGTTTTCAGTGGAAAAGTTGGGCTCACGAAGGACTTCGTTCATAAAGTAATAGTCAGGGAACATTGTAAACCAAAAATACAGAAATTACGAAGTTTGCCATTTACAGTAAGAGACAAAATTGCTAAGGAGCTCGATAAATTAGAAATTGAGGACATTATTGAAAGAATTAGTGCAAGTCCTTGGGTAAGTCCTATTGTTGTTGTAGGTAAGAAATGGGGAGATGTTCATATTTGTGTAGATTTAAGAGAAATCAACAAAGAAATTGTAGTAGACCAATTTCCATTAGCTCATATTTGAACAAATTATTAAATTCATTGCATGGTGCTACTGTGTTTTTAACACTAGACCTGAGATCTGCGAAGAAAGGACAATGAGTTTGTTTGGCGTAAAGATGAACAAACTGCGTTTGACACAATAAAGAATAGAATTGCTAAAAGTACTGCAAATTTATTTAATCCCCAATTACCAGTGATCGTTACCACTGATAGTTCAGATTTTGGAATAGGCGGTGTATTAAGCCAAATTAAAAATAATATTGAAACTCCAATTTCATTTACATCTCATACACTGAGTAATACAGAGCATAATTATTCTACAGGAGAAAAAGAAGCACTAACTTGTGTCTATGCTTGTAAAAAGTGTTTTAATTACTTATGGGGTAGAAAATTTACATTACGAATTGATCACAAAGCTAATTTAAAATTGTTAAGTTCATGTGCTACAGGTCATAAAACCATGCGAATTGCTAGATGGGCAGAATGGCTGCTTAACCTAGATAACAGGGCAAAATAATACTGTTGCTGATGCCTTAAAGTCTAACTCAGACAGCATCGGCGACGTAGTCCGACCCGATGTCTTCGTCACGTTGCTTCTGTCTGAGCATTTCATCTGACCCGATGTTCGCTATGAAACTGCGTCGTCGGGAAATTATTAAACATGTTTAATATCTCACGACGGGTCACGACAAAACGAGTGGTCAGTTGATAATTGACCAATCACAGGCTACAGGAAGCAGTGAAGCAAATCTGCGGTACAAACAATTTCTAGGCAAAGTACTGGTGAAGTACACACGGAACGCTCACCAAAAGAAAAGAGAAGCCATCGAAATGATTCAAGAAGAGGTATGGAGCGAAGGTTCAGAAGAAGTTTTAATTAATATGTGGCGGAATGAGGGATGTCTGTATGATACGAGTCACCGAGATTATAACAACAAACATTTAAGCCAAAAGAAGTTGGAGTAGTTCGGCGAGATGCTAGAAAAAACTGGTCGGCTAGAGTAGTAGTAGGGGCATAGGCCTAGCCTAGCTAGGCCCTAGAGGCAGGGCTTAGAATATCAGGAGGAGGGCTACAGCCCAAATGAGGACAGAATTTTAATTAATTAATGAGATGGATTTTTTTTAAATTTTAATCTTGGGTGTATAAAGACATAAAAAACTCCAAGAGATTTTCTTAAACTTGCAAAAAATAGTTTGCACATGAAAGGGTTACTAGTACACTATCATCTAGATGAGACATTAAACCATTGGTACCATATGCAACATGGTTCACATACATGTTTAAAAAAAAGCAGTACCCTCTTCGGAGTAAAGGATTGTCTCCTGTACTGCCCAATCCCCACTAGAAGGATCCCACTGGAAATAAGTCCACTCCAGACTTTTGTGGGTTATCCTTGTTCTCAGACAACATGAACATTATTTAAAATCAAATACCAGCTATGACTTCACTTTACACTATGTTATTTGAAATATTTCTTAGCCTCCTGAACCAGACATTCAGCTAGTAGCTTGCTCGTTGTCTTGAACCTGAAGTGGATGGAGGTTTTGCTGAAATTGATGTGTAGCAAGCATGGAGCAGAGTCTAGTATTGACCCGGAAGCTATTGCCTCTTGATCTAAAAGGAAAACAGGAAGTGTTAACATAGTTTATTTCTATAAAATTTCAAAATTTTAAAAATAAAAAGTATTCCAGATGGAGAAATATTAGTATTTATCTCAGTAAAGGCAATACAAATAAAATTTATAAATTTGTTGGGAAATTGAAAGATGGTAGGTGGCTGCAAGAGGTTGGTAAGTCAGGTTTATTAAACATATCCAGACTGTTCAATTATATTCTAGAGGATCATAATCACCCCTTTACAATAAAATAAGATGTCTTAATATTTTACAGAGTTTTTTTTTTCGAAAGCCGACATCTCGCACTAACCGCTATCTTCAATTCATCCACAAGCTATACAATTTTTTAATATCAATTTTAAACATAACTGAGTTCAATGTATTTTATTGAACATTTATAGTTTTAACCATTGTTGTTTTTAATTTATTGTAAACATGCAACAAATTTCCCGAAAGGATAAACTTGTACAATGGTAAACAGTGTAGCAATATAATAAAACACAATTATATACTATAATATCTAATTTAGTAATGGAAAATATTTGTCAAATGCAAATCAATCATCAATCAAATTCTATTAAAATAAAAGTTAAAACAAATAATCATGCATTTTAATAAGATAAAATAAAGTGGAAGGCATTATGTACTAAACTTACATTTGTGTAAGTTATCATTCATCCAGGTAGTTGATAATAAAATATATAATAAAAAGTTTTCATCTGGACTTACGTGTTTTATTGTGGCAACGTTTCACGTCTTATCCAAGACGTTTCAGTCGGCCTGAAGAAACATCTTGGATAAGACGTGAAATGTTGCCACAACAAAACACGTAAGTCCAGATGAAAACTTTTTATTATATATTTTATTATTATGTACTAAACATTGTTATTTACCTATGATTTCAACCTGATGGAATTTAAGTCTTTTAATGACCTCGTTTAGCACCTGTTCAATGTTTTTCCATCTCCCTCTATCAATGCTTAACTTGCTCTCAAGCAATGTACTCTGCCACTTCTTACCAAACTCCTCAGTTGTCAGCTTCATAGGCCTGAAGAAAAATTATCACATTTCTTTTCATTTGTGATCTTGTTTTTGTGAAGTGCTATGGAAATAGCTCTAGGCCTGAGAACTGGGCTGGGTCATTTGACACCGTCTATCGACGCCATCTGTTACCCAACGTTATTGATGTTTACAATCATGGAAGAGTAGACGTTAAGGAAATACTACAACAAAAATTGTTTTGTAACCTTACATGATTTTTTATGTTATCTTCAAAATTGTGTAGGCCCTGTTTCTTGTAAGCTTTGTTAATTATGGTAATTAACCTAACTGTGACACTGTAATTTGATCTACCTGGTTTCGTAAAACTAGAAACTAGAAAAAGAACGCTACACCGTATCGTCTGCATTCTGTTTGATGATGCGCAAAAATGCGAGGCTTTCAACGAACCAGTCAATGGCCTGGGCAGTTCGACCGACCTACTTTTTTCGAAAGTTATGATGATATTTATGACGACCTCGACCTTTAGTGCCCGACTCTTGACCCTGTCCGACATTTGATACATTTGCCCGGGGGGGGGGGGTTCAAAAGTCGGACACTTATGGATTAAAATACTGCTCCTGTGCAGTTAATAATTTTTTACAGCTTGCCTTAGAAACGCATCCTACAGAGGGCGTCCGAGGTGTCCGACATTTGTACCAGGGCCAAGCGAAAGGAGAAAAAAGGAGGTGTAGTATTTTTTGTCTTTCTGAAGTTAATTGCATGTATTTTTCGTTGAAAGTGATTATGATAAGTATAAAATTTATTATTGTGGAAATTGTGGAATTTAATCAAATGTTTTCAATTTATGAATTTATTACAATTTTACTCCAGAGTGACTTTTGATGCACTTGCCATATACAAATGAAGCTAAAATTAAAATTAAATAAATAAAATACCTTCTAATTTTACAACAAAAGAATGAATTTTATGACTGAAATTTTTGCAATTTTGTTGGATTTAGCTAACAATCGATTTTATTTATATTGCATTTTATTTGTCTTGTCTATATTTATTTTTCCCATTAAAACATTATAAAAATATCCTGTATATTATTAGTATTTAGTTGTTTACAAACGTCACCTCAATTATCTAATTTTATTTTAAAGTAATCTTTTAATAAATCATCATTAGCATTTTTAGTACAGGTTTTATACTAGTACTTGCTAGTAAAATTACTGTTAACATTTTTTTTGTATTTTGAACATCTTATTTGTATTTATACCTATGGCTGATTTGTTCTGTAATATTTTGTGTACAGTTTCAATAAATTGTATTTGTTACAATGTTATTGTTAGGTTATTATTTGTATACATCGAATACACATTTACAAGTAGAAGTGTGACACTGACATAAAAGTAGCGGCGTTCACACACATAGAAAAAAAATCAAAATTAGAAATAAAAATAAATTGCTTTACACATGAAAGATATCCTGCCAAACAGATTCACATACACACAGTGCTTGGCATATTATCGAGATGATTCTAAAAATTCACAAAAAGAACTGTGAATTGGATCCCAATCGAGAGAGTTCTTAAAATTTTTCTGTTCACACACAAAAATTGAAAAATTTCAATTGCAGTGTAAAGATCAATTTTCAAATCTTTATTTTTTCCACGTGTGTGAATGCTCCTAGTGAAGCGTCCAAATAAATTACTTATCTTAGACTATACACCACATCTACTGATTTCATAAACCAAAACTGTTAAAATCAACAATTATTAATTTTTCTACAGACTGTTTATTTTTTGTCAGCTCAAACATGGAGAAAGAAATTACCAGGTACTACTTAATTTTCACAGTTGACATTCTTTTGGGAAGAAAAAAGTTTTACAATATATGGCAGAGCCAAGCCAAATGAGACACAAGTCGCAATGCTAGTTTCCCACAATAGGCATAAATTTAAAAATGGTCAATATTTTCAAATTTTATTTTATTTCAAAAATATACATTTCATATATTCAACTTTCATACTACCTTAACGATTTTCAGATATATGATAAAAAAATGTTAAAAAAATGCAATTTAAAATGACCTTGCTTAGTCAATGTATACGGATAAACAATTTTCAAATGCAGTTTTCTCAAAACTTGCATTTTAAATGTTCAAACTTTGATTGTTCATAACTTTGCAAGAAAACACTGTATGAAACTGATTTTTTTGCATGTTAAAGATAAAAATGTGTAGTTTTATAATCCATAAAAAACTCAATTTTCAATTTTCTGACTTATGTCTTATTTGGCTTGGCTCTGCCACATATATAAACCCTACAGTAGACAATGTGCATTTGAAGTTTTCAACTTTCCGATCAATATACTTTGATAGATGCAACCATGCAACCCTTCTAATTAATTATATCTCCAGCAGGCTTGGTGATGAGCATGTTTTCATCAGGACATAATTTATGTTGAAATATTGAATCCTATCATGATGGCGAAAATGTTTTAGTACAGTCAACCTTCTCATTTACAAATCCATTGGGCTGGAAGTTGTTTGTAAATGAGAAAGTTCGTAAATGAGAAGGTTCATGAAAACTGGTCAAGTAAGGCTTCCAAAACACTTATTTGTGTTTATTTTGTGCTCTTGGTTGTTACAAAAAATTGTTTAAATGAACTAGAAGGAATAAAATATGAATAACAAAAAAATATCAAAGATATATTATCGAATAATTACATCAGTGGCCATTATTTTACTGATGTCATAGACAGAATAGTGTTTGTAAAATAGAAAGTTTGTAAATGAGAAGTTCGTAAATGAGAAGGTTGACTGTAGTGCAAAATTGACATAAAAATTGTTTACCTAATGAAATCTGACAGTGTGATTTCAGTGGAGAAGAACAGTCTATTTAATGTTTGATTGCTATCCCGGAAACACAGCTGACCCCCTAAGTTCATGTTTAATGATGGTGATTTATACTTCAGATATACTGCTACATTTTCTACTGAGTTAGGGGGTAAACTATCTATACTCCATTCACAAGTTTCTTGGTCAAGTATGGAGCACTGAAAATAAAGTTAAAAAAACAAAATATATTACAGTAAAAATAAAGCTAAAAAAATTTATCTGTATTGTAAGAAAAAATGCGTATGAAACACTAAAATTACACAGTTACAGTTTGTAATGTGAGCTGAAATATTAAAAAGTATAAACAAGTCGGTCTGTTAGATTTAAAAAAAATAAAAATAACATATTCTGGCTCATGGCACTGTACAAATAAGCTAGTGAAAAGAAAACTACAAAAACACATCTTTTTTCAAGAAAATTATGTTCACCAGATAATTGGGCCATTGTCAATTCTCTTTTTGTTATTTTCACTGTCCTCATTACCTACTGTCAGAAATTGAAAGTTCTCCATTTGCTAAAATAGGTTATTATTATTAAATGTTATTTATATAAAGGATCACAAATATGGAATCATATATTTTTTATGGGGATAACTTCAACCTGAGGCCAAAAAAACAAATCTTTGTTTTTCCCAAGCACAATTTTAAATTGTGGGTAATTATGCCCCATTTTTTGCAATTAACTTTCTTTTAATCATATAGGCTATTTTGGAGATAACTTTTTTCAATTTCAAATTTACATTTATTGAACTTATTGGATTTCTTATTATTTTCAAGATAATTTAGATATTTGTTTTCGGGATAATTTTATGTTTTTTGTCAATTTTTCAAAGTTTTAAGGTCAGTCAGGCTTGGGCTACACAAAGATATTTTTTAGGTTACAAGATAGAATACTTTATATAATAGTATGTGCAAGTTGTATGGCCAAGCAGTTAAGGCAGGGAACAACAGCATGTGCTCGAGGCCCGCCCGCACCATGGTTCTGGTGGTGGAACAAGTCTTCTCGGATAAGGACTACAAACCGTAGGCCCATTGTATACATACGGCTCGTGTGCATAAAGAACCCAGTACATCTTTCGAGATGAGTAGGGGGTTATGCCTTCAATACATCCCCTGCCATGGACAGATTAATGAGCTCCTGTATTGTTCAGCAGGACAACATCTGGTCCACAGCGCCTTGAGACTCTATTGTATAAGGCGCTATATAAATCGAACTACATTACATTACATAAAAAGGATGATTAAATAAATCTCCATAACATACCTTTAGATTACCAGGACAGTTGAGAGTAACAATGACATCAGTCATGGTACAATTCCTGCTTTTGTTCAACAGGAAGAAAACGATGACAAAAGAATCTGGCTTCCACACTCGACACATACGCAATGAGGCAACGTCATTCATGCATAACTCGTGATGTGTTGTCGACGAAGGAAAACCACTTAGAGAATCTGGGATCACTGGCACTTGTACCTGATCATCGTCTAGCAAAGACTTTTCGGGAGTGTAGTCATTATTAGTGGTGGCCAAAGTTGAAAATATTGCACTCATTTGAAATTCAGCTTTTGTTGTATCTGGCATTTTACTTATTGCACTAGCATTGCCTTTTGATACTACATTGCTTTGATTTCCAGATTTGAGTCTGCTTGATCCTTCCGTAAAGTTAATCCCATCATTTGCACTTTTATCTGTAGCATGTGATATGCTAATCAAATCATGTGAAATAGGAGTTTTATTTGCTGAATCCATTGTTGTATCATGTGATACAGTGGCTTTTTCACATGCTCCCATAATCAATTCATGTGAAAGGTTAGTTACATCATGTGATATTTCAGTCCTAACATGTGATCCAATATTTAGATCATGTGATACATACTGATGGTCATTTAAATGTAAAGTAGTAAGGTCAATCTTCTGCTGGTTATAAGATTCATTGTTAACATCATCAAGATCTAAATTATTTTTAGTAATTATGGTATCGTCATTAATAAGCAACTGATCAATGTCTTCATCTTGAATTGGTGTTTTCTTCTAAAAATAAAAAAAGAGATACAGTTTTTACAATGAAATTAAATTAAATTGTCTTGGTTTTATAGCAAAACAAACAGGTAGACTTGATTGTAAATTAAATAAATAGATCTTTTAAAACTTTTTTTTTTTGGAAACAATAAATTAAAATAAAATAGTTTTCAAAAACAGTTGAAATCTCATATTTTCATAACAACAATGAGTTGAACTTTAAAACTTTCTGCAAACATGTAAGATGTTAAATGTGAATTCTCACCACAAAACGAGTCGCATCCTAGGTGAGATGATAATCACCAGAGTCGATCTGAAGTCAAATTTTTGAGAAATGTACTACTACTACTACTATTGTACTACTATGGTAGTTACATTTCATTATAATATACTCCATGCAGGTTTTCTGAGATTTATAATCTTTTAATTGTTTATTTTTCGATTGCTTTATGGACGATTTTCTCAAAACCATGTTTCCATACATGAAAACTTCAAATGAATCTATGTATCCAATAAATGTCATTTAAACTGTAGATTACAGTTTATGTTATCCTCTATTAGAAGGTACTAATAACTCAATTTAGGATTTTCCTACCATGAGACTCATTTTGTGGGATCTCACAAATTACATAGCTTATATTATCTCTATTAACTCATCAGATTTCCTTTTTCTAGAAATGTTCTACTCCCCTACTCCACTAAGAGGGCTATACCAAAATCCCCGGGGTAACTCCCTACTCTTTCGGAATAATTCATCTGGGTTCTGTCAAGTGCCTATGATATAACTGTCTATACTGGGCCTACAGTTTATAAGCCTAATAAGTGCAAGTTGTATGGCCGAGCGGTTAAGGCAAAAGAACCATTAACCATAGAAAAACAATTTTAAAGGGTTCCAGGCCTGCTCAAACCATGGCTTCAGTAGAAGAACAAGACTTCTCAATTAAGAACTATAAACCATAGTCCTTAAACTGTCCAGTGTATACAATTGGCTCATGTGCACTATAAAGTACCAAGGACGTCTTTCAAGATGAGCAGAGGGGTAAGCTTGGTGAACTGTTTCACAAATGACCCCTGTCATGGACAGACAAAAGAGAGCAAGAGCGCAAGTACTGTTCATGGCAATACTTAATGCATGACATGATGTGACGCTTAGCGGAGAAGTTATCTTACATCTACAGGCTTAGAATTTCGCGTCACAATACAAGAACCAATTTTGGTTCTCGCAGAAAACATTTACGAGAACCAATGGTTCTCATGAAATTTAAAACCAATTTTTCCATACCCTGATTGTTCGAACTCTAAAATATACATACGTTTTTGTCAATAGGTATCCCAATGAAAAAATTTAAATTAATTATTTTGATTCCAGTCAGCATTAGTTAGAAAGAGCTTAATGTAATTAGGAATTTATTTTTTAAATGAATGAAATCCGATGAAGCTTTCAAGAGATGGCTCCTTGAAGTTGCAAAAATTGTGGGAAAAAATTAAGTAAATCGGTCACTTTTTCGTTGATTAAAAATGTAGCCGTTTTGAGAACATCTGTAATTTCAATAATAAGTGTTAAAAGTGTATAATTTTTTGTAATAATGTAGATATCATAGAGTTGTACAAGTCTACTTTTTCCAGGACTCACAGATATACTGTTTTTGAAATAAAGACTGTTAAGTATGGTCACCGTATTGTGCATATATTTCACAGATGTCTAAAAAAACTCAAAATTTGCATTTTTTGAAGAATCTGTAACTTCTTAACCACTGCTTCAATCTACTTTATTTTTGTTTTTGTATTATGAATGGATATATATGTAAAGTATTATTATGTCTCTTACTGGTATTATAATATATTTAACGAATTTTAAGGATCAACAATATTGCCATAAAAGGAAAAAAATGAAAAAATAAATAAAATGTGTAACAAATCTAGTGT
>JAOTQE010007026.1:0-11186 GCA_025631205.1 Nesometra sesokonis
GTTTTGGGATGCCCATATCATGTACTATCACCATGCCAAAGGGCAAATTTGTATCCACTAGGGTAACAACCCCCCTTACGTTTTTTGCCCTTAGGGACTGGACTACTCATTTGCTTGACTCTGCTACATATCTAAGCTCGTGCAGTAGCCAATTGTACACATTTGACACATTTATTATAAAATTGGGTGGGTTGGTTCATTCATACAGTAGTTGTTTCATATTTCTATGGATCATTGTAATACCCAACATTCACCGAATAAACTTTATTATTTAACTTAATTTAAACCTTACTTTCAGCATGATTACAACAAAAAAACTTCGCTTATCTTGGCTGTTGATAAACCAGAGAGAAATCCTTGAGAAATTAAATGTGTTGGTTCTACGGAGCCCTGGAGAAGGATTTAAAATCCTGGAAACTCCAAGACAATTCTGTAGTGGATTTTGATTACCACTACAGTGTTGTGGTAATGCCAAAACCTAATGGAATTGGGTGTAAAAACATAAATTGATCTGAAATGTACAGACAGTCATACACTGAATGCCATACAATACCACAGTATCACAGATTGCAGCCTTCATAAAAACACTTATACAAGCAAATTCCCAGTGCTTAGTACAGTTTCATCGACGTTTAAAGTGCTGCATGGACGCCCATTACACAAATGTATGTAAAACATGCTTATTGAGTAGAGCTCCAGTGTTGTGCGGTTAGGATAAGTACAACAATGTTGCCTCTGTATTGACGTGTATTGAGTATTATAGACATTTAATGATATGTGCACTTGTATACTACTACTTTAATCGGTGCATTTCATCTGACAGGACCTGTGTCACTCGGAGGGCTTCTTGAGACTCTGTCGTGTTGATGAGACCCAATGCCACCTCTGCCGCTTGCCGAACATGTGAAATTGTGTCACCACGCCTAAAAGATAAAATAAAATTTTATTATACCCACAGCATAAAATTCACAAACGACTGAAAATTAAATAAACCATAAGAGTGAAATTTAGCTCAGTTGGTTAAACTGGTGGTAATCACTGCGCTGTGCGCTGAATGGTGGAGACTTGCTGGTCCCAGGTTCAATTCAACACCAAACTACTTTCCTTTTGTTTCTCTTGGAGGGTCAAAATACAAGTTAATAGCTAACCATCTTTCGGATGAGACATTAAGCCATTGGTCCAGTGTGCAACATGGCTCATGTGCACATTTTAAAGAACGGAGCACACTCTTCAGGAAAGAGGAGGCATTGTTTGCCAGTGTACTGGCAATCACCAGCAGACTCCACTGGAAACAATGGATTAACATTGATGCACCACACCAACATGTTCCTAACACCAAGCCACTTATGTGGTTGAAGCAGATCTGTAGCCATTTAGAATAATTTATATGCATCAGACACCACACACCAAAACTATCACAAAACTTCTTGCCCTCCTCTGCACCCCACCCCATAAAAACTGTCTGCTTAAAGGTTTTTTAAACTATTTTTAAGCCTAATTACAACTTTGTTTAATGGCTTATTTTTATTCAAATCAAAATCAAAAAATCAAGTTGGATCATACATCACAACATGTCTTAAGGGGTAAGCACAATTTAGCATATTAATAGAAAAAATATGCATTATTTTAGTATGATTTTTAACTTCAATTACAATTTTTTTCCCACCCACGCCTACCTTAAAATTTCAAACAGGGGCAGGTAAAAGAAATTACAATTTGCAATTCTTTAAACTAGTAAAGTAAATTAATAATATGTAAGCAATATTCTGAGAATACTGTTGTCATGGATGGAATAAATGTGTTGCTGCCCTCTAGTTTTTGGAACGCAAATGGGCAGGAAAATATTAAAGTTACAGTTTATAAGTCCCATGTTTGTCAGTTGCTTTGTGCCCGTGGGGACAGCACTTAACACATATAGGTTCAACCTACTAAGCTGTACAATGGGCACCAACAAATCACTGAAATTTAACATAACATCCAGTCAAGGTGGGAGTATAACATTCTCATCCACTTCATGCCACAGAAATTAGGACTAAGGTTCAGTCCATTAAGTCATCTTGTCTCGGAAAGATTGTTACATAATAGATTTAGGACTTGTACAATCCTTTTGCAAATACTGGACTAGTTTCCCATAGATTATATTTATAAATTATATTAACCAAAAATATTTGCTGACATTAAGCTTGGTGCCCACTTGAGGTATATTTCTGCTCACAGTTTGCATAAAATGTTGAGTGAGCAAAGCAACACATGAGGGAGTAAACAAAATATCTATCATGTTTTGGTCATTCGTGGCACTGTACTCGCAGTGTGTGCCAAAGCTGTGCAACTGAACTGAACTTAAGAATGCTGAATACACTACCTTCTCAAATCAGAATTTTCAAAACTCTCGCACATGCAAAGAATGTTTTACTTCCTTAAGAAATATGCCCAGAGTATTCTGGCAAATGTTAATTTTGAGTGAATTTTCATACATGGCAATTGTCTCAGCTCTACTTGTCATATGTGTGCTGGATGTTAAGACAGTGATTCTGCAAATCAAAATGAATGAGTCTGTATCTTTAACATAACTTACCACAGTGCCACTATATATCGTACAGATTCTTCCGCCCTCATGTGACCAAGTGAGATGCATGCTGCTTCTCGGACTAGTCTATCCTCATCGCTTAGTTTCTTTATCATGCTCTGGACTACTTTATAATTCTTTACACCTAAAAAAAGCAATTAATTAGTTATGATAATTAAATGATAAATTATTAAAATTTAAATTAATTGGAACAACATAAAAATAATCCACAAATGAGAAATCATTGATTTTTTTTTTAATTTGTGATCAATTGAAGTTTTTCTAGCCTACAAAATCATGTGGAATGCTAATTATTAAATTTAGTACTTTACTGATTTGGGTACAAGCCTACTTTCAGCAACGAAAATACAGTGGGAAAAATTGAACACTGTCACACGTGGAATCTGGATGGCTAGAATGAACTGCTCAATTGTAAATGAGGGCACTAATTAATCACAAAATGTTGAGCAAGAGAGTTGAGTTGATGGGGTAGGCCTACTCAACCAAACATCCCTTGAAAATTGTCAAGCTTTTATTATTCAACATTTTTGAGTGGGTTAGTAAATCACATGTGACTAAAATAAGGCAACTGGATAATTATATGGCTTTAAAATCATGGTAGGAAACCGTGACATTTTTGTGTTTGCCCAGATGGTGATTCAAATATGTGGGGAGTTATTAGTATTTTCTAATAGAGCATACTATAAGCTGTATTTTCTCGACTTGATCTTACCTTCGATGCAACTCATTATGTGGTCAGACCTCACATTTGCTATGTTACTTCAGACCTCAAATTTTGGTGATTATCTCAATTTGATCTCACCTACAATGGGACTCATTTTGTGGTGAGACCTCATTTTTTCTATGAGTCAGTAAAGACCTAAAATTTTGGAGATTATCTAAATTTGACCTCACCTAAGATGATGCCACTCATTTTGTGGTGAGACCTCATGTATAACACTGTAGGTATGACAATCCACCTACTATGGAACAAATTACATGCCAGATTATCTTCTTTTCACATATATTAAATTACCATCATCAACAATTCTAAACTAAAACACTATGATGATTGGTACCAAGATTCTTACTACAACTTCTGATCTGATCCAATAGCGTTATTAAAATACAGTATTATAGATTGATTCTGTATGTACCTGTTTTACCAAGTGCAATGGCTGCCACTGCCCTCATGTTAGGATCGTTGTCACTTAAAAGGTTTGTCAATGTAGAGATTACTGAGCGTGTCTTAAACTGACCTGCAATAAACACAAAAAGACAAAATTTTATTAATAAAATAATTGCATTAGTGTGTGGTTAATATTAATATTATTCTATATCCATGACATATGGTGGGGTACTTTGGGGAATACGTATTTTTAGGCAGTTAAAATTTTAAAACTTAATGTTTATATTTAAGTTCAAACAGTGTGGGCATATTTTGGATTTTCTATCATCTACTGTAAAGCACCTTAATACAATCATGGACCGTAAATTCATGTCATGATACATACATTCTACAGTAATCATGGTAATTTATTGAATTGCAATTACTATGTTTAATTCTTTGCAGTCTCAACTGGTTTTTTATTTCTCAGAATTCATTCTGCAGTAGCTTGTTATTATGACGACAACGACGACGATGATGATGATGATGATACAGTAGGGGTGGTGGTGATGGTGATGATGATGATGATGATGATGATGGTGATGATGATGATGATGATGATGATGATGATGATGATGATGATGATGACGACGATGGTGATTATGATGATGATGACAATGATGATATTAATAATAATGATGAAAAGAAGATTATGTTGATGATGATATAAATTAAATTAATAAAAAAGTTCTATTCCATTTCAGGACTACCCATACAAAAATAATGTTTTGAAACAAATTAATCTCCTTACTTTTCTATCGATCACAAAAGCAGATCCAATATTTAGCTATATAATAATAATATGTAACATTTAAATAGGCTTCTAAGCGCTTCTCAATTATTACTCTGTCATTGGAAAAAAACGCCTATGGAATACAATCCATTCCACAATGTTGCAGCTGTAATCAGTGCATATGGCATTTATACGTCCCAGGTACCCTTTTATGCTCCTGAGTGGAGAGAGGCAACATGTAAAAAGTGTCTTGCCTAGGAACAAAAAACAGCTATCGAGAGTGAGCCTTGAACCACCGAACTCTTGATTGGAAGTGCAAAATAGCGCTGGTGCACCAACTGCTTCCTGTAGTTACTGTACTTAATCAGACTGGTAGTCTTAGATGGAACTAAAAAAAACTTTATAACAAATATCAACATTTGTCACCTTTAAACTTACCAAGATTTTGAACTGCATCTAATCTGACTGTACTTTCCATGTTGAACACACTGCGCATTGCCAACACACCTAGCGCGTAGTCTATAATTCGATGGTAAAAATTATCAGGGTCACTTGCTAGATCGCAACAAAACGATGCATACATCTTATGTGTTATCAACTTATGAAGATCAAAAATGTCACCATAAATTAAATTCATTAACCATTTTTGTCGATCTTCGGGAAAATTCTCTTTAAGTTTTTCGTTGTATTCGTCGAGAAATGCATCTCGAAATTCAGGCCACGTAACCTGTAATCTACCATCTAATCTACGCTCCCAAAATTCTGGTCTATCGACTACTTCTATGTTCTCTTCATCTTGGAGATTTCTGATGACATAGACTCTTTCATCAGTGACATCTTCATTGTCTTCACAGTTTTTGGCCTTCTCGTTAACCTTCTCAATGGCGTGTTGAATGGATGAGAGCAGTACAGGGTAGTTCTCTGTCCTGTCTACTTCGTTTGTAAAGAACATCCAGTTTAGCTTTGCAAGAATTAGTTTCCTTAAAAACAAAATATAAACAAATAAAATAATAGGTCCATAAAATGATATCAATGTACTATGAAACTACAAGTTAAAACAGCAATTGTTTCCTTTGCATTAACAAACTTGGGGCAAGCTTTTGTCTACTTGTTCTATAACCTTGTTTATAGATGTCCGTTTTTGATAATTGAACCCTCATTTTAAAGATTACAACAAGAGTTTCTAGACCAGTTACCCACCTCCTTGGGTAACCACAAATTTGCACCGGGTAAGCATAATCTTACATCTTTATTGATTAGTTGATCTTCCACTTTCCACATACTGGTAAGAAAGTCACTTATGTGACAAACAAAATTTGTTTGTGACAACTAAATCAAACGTCCAAAGAGACAAGCAAACATTAAAGTATTTTCTCAAGCAGAACCGTGAATTATAGTAAGAACAATGGCATAGGTTCAAGGCCCACTTGCACCTGGTTCTGTTGGTGTAAAAAGTCTTTGCGGGTAAGGACTATAATCCATAATCCCAGTGTAAAACAAATGACTTGTGTGCACTTAAAGAACCCAGTATTGTACATTTTTCAAGATAAGAAGGGGGTGACTTGCATGTGTAATTAACACCTTGCTATACGGTAGCGAGAGTTTGACAATGTATGCCAGCCATGAGAGACAATTAAATACATTTCACATAAGGAACATAAGATGTATCCTAAACATCACATGGGAAGACAAAATTACAAATATCAAAGTGTTATCAAGGACAGGTCTCACAACTATACAGATTATGCTGAAAAAGAGAAGATTATGGGGGATATGTCATATCATAAGAATGCCTGACGGTAGAATCCCAAAAGACATATTATATGGAGATCTAATACAAGAAAAGAAAGCATGAGGAAGACCAAAACTTAGATTCAAAGACCTGGTGAAGAGAGATATCAAAGCAATAAACATCCCTGATAAAAGCTGGAAAAAACTTGCAGAAAATAAATGCGCTTGGAGGAATGCTGTCTACACTGAGCTTCAAAAATATGTAGAACATTAAACTCAAGTTGCAACAGATAAAACAGCAAGACGGAGGAACTGGGACAGACGTCATGAACCAGCAGGTGTACATCTTTGTCACAATTGTGGTAGAGCATGCAAGTCACGGATTGGTTTGTTTAGCCACAGCAAGAAATGTACTCGATAGAAGCACAAATATCCATAGTCAACTCTAACTGACGGAGACCATGATGATGATTATAAACCAGAACATAGTAATAGTTTGAATATTACGTTGAAGTTTTTCTTAAAATTTAGGGTGCAATTAATTATGAAAGCATTCAGTCATATTCCTTTTAATGATTTATCCTTCTTTGGTGTGTCCAAAATAAAAAAAAACAAACAGTCATTCACCACTTACATTGAAAATGACAGTCTACAATTGAGCGCTGGAAAAGAGTCTCTGGCTACTGGGAAGATGGGCGTGTCTGATACATATGCCAATGATATGAGATCCTCGCATTCCTGGCAAGACGTGGATCCTTCACTTAGAATGTTTACCAGTACCTAGATATAATATAATTTGATAGAAATTGAACAATTAACAAGCAATACCTGCCATTTGTTTATACAGTACATAGTGGATTTCTATTCTCATTAGTGTGTATGACAGTATAAGGTTTTATTATTAATGGTAATTAAAAACTTCAGAGCACAAATTTCCAACCTCCAACAATTTTCATACTGCACATGTCCACCAAGATTAAGTAGGGTCAAAAAGTATTCAAGAGGGGCAATTATTCAAACAGACCTCAATATCATTTTATATTAGACAAACGTTGAAAGGTATGCAAGTTTGTTGGACGCACAATAAAATTACCTACATACTATAATTACAGCCTTGAGATAAAATCGCCAGTCGTTCAGATGTATCATTCGTAAGCGAAATACTTAGAGGCCTTGGCAATAAGCTCTCAGCAGTATAAATACTGTATCACATATTATCGTTATTGTTACTGTTATAGGGCATTTCTCCAGATGTTTTCAAAATATTCTATTGCCACAAAGTAATTGGAAAATATGACTACACAATGGGTGGGACCTGGTATTTTAACTCATCTCATGAACAGTCCTTAGTTATTTTATCAGTACCTTTGATGCTACTAATAGCTTTCCTTTTGACACTGATTTGTCATCTGTATTTAGTGTCCATGTACTTAAGCCATCTGCATTTAGAGAATCTGAAAAATAAGAACAGAAAAATAAAGTTATTTCAAAATTGTAATGTTATCAAATAAAAATGGCATACCCTTAATTTTTTGTGGGTGTCAGAGGGGGATTGAACAGCTTGACAGGCACAAAATTACCTGAGCAAGTAGGCAGTCTGATTTTAGTCAATAAAAGTACTTCACAATATTTGTGAAGTGTCATCACAAAGTGAGTCGGGTTGTTCAAAAAAGCCTTTGAATGATTTATTCATTCAAAGGAACTGAATTGGAAAATTGAGTTATTGTTATATTCTGATAGAAGATATAAGTTTTAATTTGGTTTTTGAATTAAGTTCATAGGTTGAGTATAACCAGAGACAAATTTTGAAGTATACATGTATTAAAACACATTTTGGAGAAAATCGACTTTAAAGATAAACAACTGTTGATTTCTTGCATGTTTTCCCATTGATATTGAAAAATAACCTTTATAAAATGTACTTCAAAAACATACTTATTTAATGAACATAAACAGGATGTTTGTAATTTTAGTAATTTTAAAATTTAAGTAATTTAACAAAACAAAAAAAATCTCATTTTCATCAAATTATGACTTTCTGTCTACTTTTGTGAATATCTCAAAATGACCGACTGTACAACATGACTCATTTTGTCACGACACCTCACATATCTTATGATATTGTTTTTCTCTGAAGGGTGTGGTCAAATGTTTATTTTCTTATGAGTCCCTCTAGTGACCTCAACATCATATTCATATAGCAAATATATTTTCCTACTTCTGAAGGGGATGCTCAAGCACCCACGCATCCCCCTGGTGTGCAACTGAAAAAACAATTTAAACTAATTGTCTTAATAAATGTGATCGCAATCCAACCAGTATTTCATAAAAAAATAAACTTGAATACTTTTAATTGCTGGATAGTTGATTGAAAACATCGCAGAGAAAGACCAAGCATGAAATAGCATAGTTTTTCAAGTATTGCAATATGATAATGCACTTTTCACAGAGGACCATTAGTAAGTTTGGAATTATTCTGAAACAACCTTTACAGTTTTCGAAAATACAATTTTGGACATGATATACTATAATTGCACTACTAGTCAATGCATGTTGATAATTGATGGTTCAGTGACTACAAATGGCTGCGGTACAGTGTTTCTAAATCTGGCAGATATTGTTTAACTTGTCTATTATTTGTAAACAGAGAGAATGTCTTGGTTAGAAACGCTCCTTTAGTGACAAAGCCATTCACTGGACTTCAACATGCTAAAGGTAGAGACAAGGAAATACTCACAAACCATGAAGAACATCAGTACCATCTAGAGGCAGTTGAACGGCAAGGTTTATTCCTTGCTATGATAAAGAATCCTCATAGAAAAGTTGAGACACTGATAACCATGAAAGCCAAAGAAAATGAAAAGATTAACATCAAAATACTAGAGTCCATTATAGAGTGTGTGTTGTTCTGTGGTCATTATGGATTACCCTTGCGAGGCCACAGAGACTCTGGGAATGACAACACATTAAACAGGGGAGTTTTTAAAGGTCTGGTCAATTTAACAGCATAGAACAATGATATTCTCAAAGAACACTTGCTTACAGGTAAAATAAATGCCCAGTACATATCATGGTCAGTTCAGAATGAACTGATATCCATAATAGCGAAACAGATCCAAGGCAATATTGTTGATGCCATAAAAGAATCAGAGACTGGGATGTACACGGTCATATCTGATGAAGTGACTGACTGCTCGAACAATGAAGTAATTAGCCTGAACGTCAGATTTGTGGATAAAAATTGCGAAATTCACAAAGACTTTCTCGAATTTTGCGGTATGCACCGTGTTACCGCTGTAGCTATTGCTGAAAGTATATTAGATATGTTGAAAAATGTAGGCTTGGACCCAAAAAATATTACTGGTCAAGCATACGATGGTGCCTCAGTAATGTCTGCCACTAGAGGAACTCAAGGTTTAATCCGGAAGAAAGCCGAGAAAGCCATTTACACACACTGCTACGCACATAGCTTAAATCTCTGCATAGCTGCAAGTTGCAAAGATCGAGAAGTGAAAGACCTGATTGATTTAATAAACCAAACGTCTTTGTTTCTCAGAAATAGCCCAAAGAGAGAAGAGTTCTTTTCTAGAGTTCTAAAAGCATACTGCCCAGAAACCAAAGTGGAAAAACTGAAGGGTTTATGCAAAACTAGATGGGTAGAACGGCATACATTTCTCCATACATACTGGGGTCTTTATGAGTACATTGTAATTTTCTTAGACGCCATTACACATCCTCACCATTATGACCACCTTACAAGTGATTGGGGATAGCCGATGCTGAAAGTGAAATATGATGTTTACGAGAAAACATTGAAACTGAGTTTGCTCGTTGGTTTGTTGAAACCGGAAAACTGGCAGATAAAGTAGGGTCTGATATCGTAAAACCAAGATCGGTAGCAACAATGAGGCAACAGCACAGATAAAATCATCCTAGAGACACCGTGGAGGATTACTATCGAGCGATACTACCACTTCTCGATCACTTGCAGGTTGAGCTGAAAACTACGTCGATAGAAACGTTTGTGTGCACAACAACAAGAGCTTCCGAATACTTTGACAGGGGCCATCATGCAATTAGCTGATCCCGATGTTTTTCCAAATGTGCGTACTCTACTGCTCATTGCTTGTGTACTACCCGTAACATCCGCTGAAGCTGAGCGTAGTTTTTCAACTTTACGGAGAGCCAAAACATGTCTGCGGAACCATATGAGCTATGATCGACTCTCAGGACTAAGCCTATGAACATTTACTTCGGGATAGATGTTGATAAACAAAGTTATTAGGAAATTTTGCCTCCGAAAGCCAAGAAGGATGTTTGATAATGCTCAGACACTCTTTTCTTCAGAAATAGACACTGAAACGTCACGAAAGGACTGATTCAATTATTAGGCCTATATATGTATCCATCCCCGAAACTTCCAATTGACTAAGAAATACCGAGATGGTATCCGGCCATAGATATTTCAACGGCTAGGTAGTGAACTTCCACAGAATGGGTTATAGACGATCGGGCCCACGGACGATCGGGCCAAACTCATGCAGACGATCGGGCCCAAGTCGAGACGATCGGGCCCATCTTGCACAGACGATCGGGCCCACAGACGATTGGGCCCACAGACGATCGGGCCCAAAGGATAAGTCATGAAAAATAAATTTGTATTTTTAAAATATAAGGAATTATACTTTTTCTGTGTGTTTTAACCAAAATTGTTTATTTTTGGTGTTTTTATTTTGAGTAAAATAGGAATTCATACATACATTCATACATTCATTCATACAACCCAAATTATCCAATTCCTACTTTGTGTGTAAAAGAATAGGATAAAACTGGATTCATTCTATATGATTATTTTTTAATTCATCATGGCCTCAATGGGAACAGATGATAAACATGCATTTTAAATTATAAAAATTCTTTATCTTATTTTTCCCCAAGCAATAATTTTCTATCATATTCGAGATTCATGTAGTGTCACCAGGGGTTTT